>LZPO01117497.1:0-18466 GCA_001675575.1 Neotoma lepida
AGGTTTTAACTTTAACATACTAAAATTCCAGAAAACAAAACAGTTATCTAGCAAGAATTACAGTTATAATATCTAGTCTATTTGTATTTGGCAAAATTAAAGAAAATATTTTATCTATCCTATATTTGAGTCTAAAGTTTTATATCTAATTTATCTTTTATTACACCCAAGGAAAAATATAACTATGTAGTCTTCAACTACAGGCAAGGATGTGGCAAAACAGAACACATTTTCACTGCTACTGGGAGCACACATGTACTCAGTATGGCAGTTTCTCAGGAATCTGGGAATCATCTACCTCAAGATCCTGCTACACCACTCTTGGGCATATACTCAAAGGACTATACATTCTGCTACAGAAATACTTGCTCAGCCATGTTTATTGATCCTCTAGTCCTTATAGCTAGAACTTGGAAACAGTCTAGCTGCTCATCAACTGATGAATAGATAATGAAAATTTGGTCCATTTACAGAAAGGAATATTATTCAGCTGTTAAAAAAGTTAAATTCACTAGTGAATGGANGGAGCTAGAAAAAAGCTCATCTTGAGTGAAGTAACTCAAACCCCAAAGACAAATATTGTATCTTTTCTCTTCTATGTGGATATTAGCCTTTTGCCTTTGGTAAGTGCTACAATCCAAATCAGCACAGAGGTGCCTAGTTAGTGATTAGTAGGGAAGAGAAGTTGAGGAGAAAAATAGAATATATTGTTTTGGAGAGACCAAGGGCAAACTAGAATAAGAGGGTTAAATAGGGAGGAGGTGGAAAAGATGGGTAAAGGAGCGACTATATGGAGGGACTATATGAAGGCCATTTGAAAAACACATTGAAACTTCTTACTGTAGAGGTTTCTAAAACATATGTACATATGAAAATAATCTAAATAGAGTCACCAAATAGTAAGGGAGACAATATCCCAACTAAACATCTTATGTCACCAAGTAAAACTTCCAGTGCCAGGAGGAAGTTATATATAGTTGAATCATTGGCCAAAGGAGCTCCATGGAATCCCCACAACATCATAGGCTATTATAAACTCCACCACCTGGTGGTAAGGCCTTGCTGCTGAAGATGACATTTACATATCTCATCAAATACGAAGAAGTCAAGCTGGTGCACAACTATAAGCTTCACCACTACTTACTAGCTTTTATGGCACTGGAAGGTACTCTGCATGCTGTCACAGGAGAAAGGAAATCATAAATCCTACTATAAACCATGCAAGCTACAGCAGGGACTATCTGCAAGATATACCAGTGCAATAGTGACTCAAAGGATACGGGAATAACGAGCCACTTTCTGATTTGATTTAAGATTAACTCCATGAGAAGAAACCCATATCTGACACTTCTGAAGTCTGTCCTAGGGGAGAACCAAATATTATTATTCTGCTAAAGGGACATGAAAATTTCAGTGACTCCAAATATTATACCCATAGATCAGTGTCTTGCTCTGTCATCGACAAAGCTTCTTCTTGCAGTAGATGGAAACTAACACACTGAATAATGTGCAAAGAATGAAAGACTTTGGAGCACTCTGTCCTAAATGGGATGTCTTCATCAAACCCCTCACCTCAAGACTTGGTGATACTCAGAAGGGAAGGCTGAAAGGTATTTTTAAGAGTCAGAGATCATAGATAACTCCAAAGAAACAGTTTCTTCTAGACACTGTAGAATTGATGCACATATGAACTCACTAATGCCACGGAATCACACACATGACCTTCACAGGTTCAAGACAGATGGTGTCCAGTCACTGACTGGAAAAAAAAGGGTTCACATCCCTAATCAAGAGGATATCTGTAATTGATACCCACTGGCAAAGGAAAACATAGTTTTCTCTAATGGAGTCTCGCTGGTTACATTAACCATACTAAAGGACAGGCAACAGTCTATGAGTATTTGGTCAACACAACAAGAGCTCAATGTATTTTTGTAGAGTTCTTATCTTATTTTGCTTGTTTGGGAATTTTTTTGTCTTATTAGTCTTTTGTTTACACATTTTTAATGTATGTTTTCTGTTTTTTTTTGTTTTTAAAGAGAGAGAGAGAGACGAAGAACATAAAGTTTGTGGGTAGGGAGGCAGGAAGACCTGGGAGGAAGTGGAGGAAGGGAAACATGATCAAATTATGCTGTATGAAAAGAATTCAACTAAAAACCATAAAATCCAAAAAGTGAGAATTCTCATTATTATACAGCTTTTTGGCATCAAGACTAATGATGTAAGACCTGTAACTTATTGAATATTGAATATTACTATTAGGAAATGTGAAAACTTCTATGTATTCCAGAAAACTAAAATATATGTACCATTTAAAGATATTCTCAAAACTACAGCTGATAATACATGATGGGCATTTTCCCACAATAACCTTGGATGCCAGCAATAGCAGGAGACAAATAAGTGATGCAGAGACTGTGGGAAATAGACAAGGAACAGAAATGATGTGGGACAGAGTTCTCTGAGAAATCTTTTACAAGTTAAATATGAATTCTGATGAAATCATTTCTTCTCTTTATTTTCCTATAATTTATTAATACATATCTTTGTTTTGTCAGACATCAATATTTTCTAGAACTTTCTTTTCACCCCATNATGTTAATGGTAGTGCCAGTTTTGCATTATAATAAACCTTAGAATCTATTTTCTCAGTCAAACAGCTGAGGTAAGTGGGCCAACTACAATGAATAAAAAATAATCAGCCTTGATATACACATATTTACATATATGTGACATTATCCCTTAGAAATTAGAGATCAGTAAGAGAAAATATCAGTCCATTCACAAGACTCAATAGTTTTCATGTTCAGAACTTTTAAAAATTAAGTTTCATTTAAATATGCTTTTAGTGTTTTATATATTTATATTTAGTAGTACTAACTAGGACTCACTCCTGCCACCTCACTACTAGGCACTTCCAACTTTGGTCCAGCTGATTTTAAACCACCTGTTCCTTGACACACTCATCTCTCAAGTGGCCAGTGAGGATGTGGGGATCAGGTGGGAATGAATTTCTTGGCACATATGCTTTTTGTTCCCTTGAGTTGATGGGTGATTAGATAATAGTACTTGCCTGAAATAGACATGGATATATTTACAGTTTTTGATAAGTCCTTGAGGAGCTATTGTAGGGTATAAGGAGTGGTAGGATCTATGGGAAGGGGAAGTAAATCAACTAGAAAAAGGACCATAGAGGTTCTTCAGAAAACAAAATGTATAAAAAAGTCGACTTTTGTATAGAACAGACACTAAAAGAGGTAGAAAAATCTAAACTTCAGAAGCTTTAAAGGTATACATATATAGTAAGACATTTTTTTCTCCCTGAACGTCCCCAGAAGAGAATAGCCCTTCTGAAAATCAACCGTTCTCTGTGTGATCCCTTTCAAAATTTGTTGAAATGAAAGACAAACTGTGTGTGAGCATGAATTACAATGTACCCACAGGACTGCGATCTCTGCTCCATTTCATTTAAGAAGAACTTGTATCCTCATACCAAATTGACCTCATCACTNCAAGTGTCTTATTTGAGTTCGTTCTGCTTCTGCCTTCTGTTTTGCAGACACAATGTGAATTCAAAAGTGGGAACTACGGCCTAGTAAAATATAAAATTTTATCTATTAACAAAATTTAAAAAATAAAACCTTAAATCGTTCTACTCACTTATAAAAATAACTTCTTAGCAATTGTATTGTTTTCAAAAGTCTTAAATATGGCATAAATCCCATCAACATCACATGCCTAAATAGGAACCTAATTTGGTAGCTTTTTATGCAGAAATTCTCCTAAATTTGGACTCTAAGGGGCTTGTTTGGGGGCTAAAGAGATTGGTCAAAGGTAAGGAGCACTGGATGTTTTTTCAGGGTGTCTTGGTTAGATTTCCAGCAAACACACAATGGCTCATCACCCTGGGTTACTATAGTGGGTCTTTTACTCTCTTCTGGCCTCCATGGGCACTGCACTCATGTGGTGTACAAACATTCAGCAGGCAAAAACACCCGTGTATATAACATAAATAATATTTTTTTAAAAAGTTTTAAAAAGAGGCTTGTTGATAGAATAATTAAATAGCCAGAAGGAGGTAGGAAAAAAGACTGTTTAATTCTAAATTTTTTCCTAGCTACTGAGGAGAAAATAAGAGATGAATAATATTCAATCAGTTACAATTTTGCTCCTACTCCTGTTTCATGTATATATAAATTGTCTCTTCCAAGGCACTGAGATGTCTCGTTGGGTGTGTAAGTGGTCCCAACCAATCCTTAACACAGCGGTGAGGGCAGACAACATTCTTTCCACNAGAAAGTATTTCCATAATTTCTTCCCTCTGTTGGAGTTCATGCCTCTGCTTGGCCTATTCCTTTTTTTTCCCTCCTAAGTTCTCTGCTACTCACTTTTCACAGAACTTCCTTAGTCTTTTCAGCATGATCCAGCCTACTCTGTAACTTACCCATGCTTCATGTTTCTCTCTTTTTCAACACAGATTAAGATTTAAAGTACTCCTTCATTAAAGTGACTGTCAATATTCTTCATTAAACCATGTGAATACAACTGTTAGGAGTTTATTTATGTTGGCTTGCCATTGAATTGTAGAAGCTTGATATAGTTTTACAAAGACTTAAGGNGCACTCTACAAGATGGAACCCATACCTAATAATGCTTAGATGACCAAGAACCTGAGACTAGATAGACCTGGGACCTAGAGTAAAACCACTGTTCTAAAAAAACACAGCAATATAAAGACTCCGAATGACATTATTCTATACTCATAGATGAGAGCCTTGTTCAGCCATCATCAGAGAAGCTTCTTTCTGTAGCAGATAGGAACAAATGCAGAGACCCACAGCCAGACACTATGCAGAGAGTGAGAGTCTTTGGAATACTCAGCCCTAAAAGGGATGTCTCCATCCAATCCCTCCCCTTGGAGCTCAGGGAATCCTGTGAAAGAGGAGGCAGAAAAAGTTTAAGAGCCAGAGGGGATAGAAGACCCAAGGAAACAAGGGCCTCCTCATGGTTGACGCACTTGAACTCACAGAGACTGAGGCAGCACATTAAAGAGGAGTTAGATGCTATCCCTGTCCATGTTTATATCTTCAGGTTGATGTCAGTTTCAATGANGTTATTTTGTAGTGGATGCTGTCCAGAGACACCCTTTTCCTGTATTTACATAACCTTCAATGGTTAACTAAGATCTCCACTGGTCAAAATACTGTATCTTATTGTCATCTTAGGTACAAACTCATTAAAAAAAAAAAAGGTTATCTCTCACTGACATTGGACGTTGAGGCCATTNTTGCTAGGTACTGATGAAAGAGTTTTCAATTCTTGACTACCTTCTCTTTTGGGTCAGTAATTCCCTAGAGATGTGACCATCCTGTTTAGCCAGCTCACTTGTCTTATATATCCTAACTATGAAGTGTGAACTAATTTAGACTCTTTAAAGAATTTATAAGCCCCAGAAAAGAATGTTTAATATTAACTATTTTTCCACTTATGGCCCTATTGACAGCTCTCCTTTCCCTGTATTCTTTTTATTCAAATGTTTTATCAAACAGTTAAGCAAGATGCGAATTTTAACCAAATGGCTCTTTCTTCAAATAAATTTACTTATACCATAATATTTTCAAATAAATTGATGTATCTACATGCAGTTTGAATGCCACAGGGTAGTATTAAACTATACTTTAGCTCAAGTTTTAGCATAGTGTACCAATTAAAAATATCCAGCCATACAAATTTCAGATATGAAAGTTTTTTCTTTCAACATGTTGCATGTCATATAACATTTTAAAAATAGATTTCAAGAGTAAAGCTCAAACAAGGAGTGTAGATTGATGACCACATTGTGATAGCAATGAGTGCATTGGTATCTGCATTTTATATTTTGAGAATGTCTTTATTTGTATTTACTGTGAACCTTCCTCCCACAAGAACCATGTGAGGAAACTGTTTTCCAAAACTATTCTCATAACAAATGACAATTAGTATTAGTGTTAATGAATACTTATTTAATAAAATTCAGTCAACAAGTATAATCCTTTCTTAGGGAGTAATGACAGAATTTTAATAGTGTTATTAGATTTATTACAAGAAATAGCACTCTCCTGGTTAGTTTTTTGTCAACTTGACACAAGATAGAGTCATTTGAGAACAGGGAAACTCAATTAAGAAAATGCTTCCATAATATTGATTTGTAGGCAAACCTGATGGGCATTTTCTTGATTAATGACTGANGTGGGAAGGCANAGTTCATATTGGGTGCCACTCCTGGGCTGGTGGTCCTGAGTGCTGTAAGAAAGCAAGCTGAGCAAGCCATGAGGAACAAACCAGTAAGCAGCATTTCTCCACGGCTTCTGCTTCAATTCCTGCCTTAACTTCCTCNAGTGATGGACTGCAATGTGGAAGTGTAAGCTAAATAAATCTCTTCCCCCTAAGTTAGTTTTGGTTGCAGTTTTACCATATCAGTAGCAATCCTAACTAAGATGGAAGTTGGGACCAAGTTCACAGGATATTTCTGTGAAAGACCTGACTATGTTTGGATAATTATGGAAGGACTTTGGAACTTCAGGTTATAAAATCCATTGAATGTTCAGAGGCTAATGGGCTATTGTGTGAGCTTAGAAGATACAGCTAAGAGCTGTCCAGATAATGGAGAAATGACTTGTGAAGTACCAGTAAGAAGTAAAGACTCTATCAGGGCTATTTATGTGATGTTTTGAATTAAGAATCTGTGGTTCTGATCAGTAGGGCCTAAACAATCANCTGTGATTAACAAGGGGCCAGACCATTAAAGTGAAAACTTTGCTTTGCTGGGATAATTGATATTGGTCAGCAGGGGCTGATGTATCAACTATGATTTAGAGGAGACAAGAGTAATTTAAGTGACATCTTCTGGAAAGTTTCCTGAAACTCATCACTCAGAAGTTGTGGTCTAGAGATGGCCAAAGCTTTACCTTGTTCTGGCAGCTGGATTTGGTAATGTGTAATGGTCTGCAAAATGATACTGGTTTTGAAAGCATAAAGGGGTAATGGGGAGCAGCTAAGGCTTGGCACTATGAGAAAGCAAGAGAAGCCATTTGTGAAAGTGAATCCTCAGTTTCAGTTGAGGACCCAGGATTGAGAGAAAAGTTGAAGCTTGGTACTGTGGGGCAAGGACAGAGTTCCTGAAGTGAGCCCCAGAGATTCAGTTAGTGAGTATGCATTCTAACTGAAGCTAAAATTCCAGCATTTTAAAGATGCCAGTACCACAGTATGACCACCAAGGACAGCAACAGCTGTGGAATGGAGCCGCCCTGAGCCTATGAGACAAGCTGTGTGAGCTTCAGAGGGCATAGCCAGAGAAATGGAGCTGCCAAGCCCCTTTGGAGTCCAGAATGTTGTGAGTATCAGGCATCAAGTACTGAAGATTTACCCTGATAAAATTGGGTTTACCTTTGATTAGATTGTGACAATGTGATTTTTTTTTCCTCTTGGAGTAAGAA
The DNA here is from genome assembly GCA_001675575.1 of Neotoma lepida. Taxonomy (NCBI): domain Eukaryota; kingdom Metazoa; phylum Chordata; class Mammalia; order Rodentia; family Cricetidae; genus Neotoma; species Neotoma lepida. The sequence continues at coordinate 7,476 of LZPO01117497.1, forward strand.
AGTAGTTTTTTTTGAGTTTTTGTTGTTGGTTTCCCGTATGTACCAACAGTTAAGAGACATTAACATTGGAGACATTTTGTAATCTGGAACATTACAGTGGAGACATTGTGGAAATTTTAGGAGGGTTTTGAAATTTAAAGGAGAGTGNATATTTTAAAGAATATTTGAATTTTTAAAGTATTTGAATTTCAAAGACAATGGGAATTTTCAAATGTGGAATGCATTTTCTATTGAGATATTGATGTTAATACTCAATCTTAGTGATAAACAAGAAAGGAAAGATTATGGCTTAATAGCACTGTTGGTGTGTCTAGCTGACAAGGAGTCAATTGATTAGTTGTTTTGTTTTGTTTTTTTTGTTTTTTGTAAACTTGACATAGCTAGAGTCACATGAGAAGATGAAACTTTAAATGAGAAAATACCTTCATAATACTGACTTACGTATAAGCCTCTGGAACATTTTCTTGAATAATGATCGATGTGGGAGTACCCAGTTCACTGTGGGTGGTCCACCCCTGGGCAGGTGGCCTTGGGTGTTATAAAGAAGCATGCTGAGTAAGCCACAAGGAGTAAACCATTAAGCAGCATTCGTCTATGGCTTTCATTCTGCTTCAGTTTCTGCCTCAAGGTTCCTGTCTTGAGTTCCTGCCCTGACTTCCTTTGATGATGAACTGTGATATGGATGTATAAGCCAAATAAACCATTTTCTCCCCAAGTTTCTTTTGGTCAGAGTTTTACCACATCAATAAAAAACCCAATTAAGACAAGCATGTTATATTTGCACATTATTTTCCACAGACTGAGGAGAATATGGAATTGATAATATTAACGTTCATTGTTTTTATTGTTAAATTTGTTCTTTGAAAATTTCACACATTTGTGTAATGTGAAATGAAAACTCTTATTCTGCTTTCTCCCATGACCCTACTCTCCTGTCTACCTGCCCTCTTTCCTATCAATCTCTTTCTCGAACTCACACCAACTTTTTTGTTTGGTTGGTTGGTTTTGTGCCTATTGAGCAGTTTGGATAATATAGGTTTAGATCTATCCAGTAGAAACATAATGATCTCAGCAGTGGGTACACAATGGAAGACAATGACCATTCCAATTCCAGAATCTATTAATAACTAATCATTCAGGAATAAGAAGTTGGGTCCTATGAGCTTCTCATCCTTTCATGACTGATTGTTTATAGGGACAGTCTTGTTGCAGGCACAGTGCAGGTGATCACTGCATTGTTGTATCCAGTCTANTGTATGGCATTTCATTGTCCTTCCCTACTATCTTCTGATTGTTACATANTTCACACACAATATTCTATAATACTCCCTGAGCCACAGAGGGGGTGGTGTAAATATCTTATCTAGGGTTAAACCCTCAGCCATCACTTATTCTCAGCATTGTGTACGACCATAAATCTGCATTCACTACCATTCACTACCAAAAAAAAAAATTCCCCCAAAACAAAAACAAAAACAAAAAACAAACAAACAAAAACCTTTGGTTAAGGCTGAGAGTAGCTTTTGTCTCTTGACATAAATATAGATATTTAGAAGGCAGTTTGATGTTATGTAAATTTAATTAAATGAGAATAGTAAGTTCTTCCTTTGGACCTGTGGAGGCTGGAAGAGGGCATCAGATCCCCTGGGACTGGGGTTATAGAATGTCAGGAACCACCATGTAGGTACTAGGTATTGAACCTGGGTCCTCTGGAAGAGTAAGCTGGGCTCTAACTGCCAAGCCATCTCTCAAGCTCCCCTAAACATTTTTCTACTGTGTTGGTTATTTTCATGGTGTTAGGGTTTTGTGTTCTTTATATATTCTATGTACTAATACTCTGGCAGATATTTTCCTCAAAAATTTTTCTCCCATACTTTGGTCTGCCTTTTCACTTAATTATAATACAGAAGCTTTTAGTTTCATGAAGTTCCATTTGTCAGTTGCTGGTCTTATTTCCTGCACTACTAGAATCTTATTTGTAAAGTATCTATTCTGCCTGTATGTTGAAGCATGCTCTCTGCCTCTTCCTATGGAAATTCCAGGTGCCAGGTCTTATATAATCCTTCATTCACTGTGAATTGAGTAATACGGTTGAAAGAGAGATACGGATCTAGTTTTATTCTTCTGCACATTTATATCCAGTTTTCACAGCACCACTCGTTAAAGATGCTGTCTTTTCTCCAATTGTGTGTGTGTGTGTGTGTGTGTGTGTGTGTGTGTGTGTGTGTGTGTGTGTGTAAAAAATCAGGTAGCTGGACCTGTATGTGCTTATATCTGGGTCATCTATTCCATTGCTCTGTGTTTCTATTTTTGTTCTAGAAAGGTACTGTTTTTATTACTATGTCCCTATAGTAAAAAATTTCAATTGGGTATGTTGGTACCTCCTACAATATTCTTTTTGTTCGAGATTCTTTTGCCCATCATTGGTCCTTAGGAATTCCATATAAATTTTAAGATTTTTCTGTGTTCTTGAAGAATGATCCATGGAGTTTTGATTGTGGTTATATCAAATTTGTAGTTGTTTATGTTGAATTTTTTGCTGTAATGAATGGGGTCTCTCCCCTTATTTCTTTTTCAGCATGTTTATCATTGTTTTGTAGGAAGGAACTGATCTTGGTGTGTTAATTTAGTATCCTGCCACTTTGATGAAAGTGTTTATTAGCTCTAAGAGATTTTTGGTGGAATTCTTATCCAGTATTTTATTTAAAAGGTTTGTACCTATGTTATCAGGGGTATCAGACTGTAATTTTTGTTGTTGTTATTTNTTTATCTGGTTTGACATCATAGTTAGGCTTCCTAAAAACGTCATGGTTAACATCATGGATAGGCTTCATATTTATTTCATCTTGGTGTAATTTTGGCAGGTCCAATGCATCTATAAACTAATTCATCCTTCTTAAATTTTCCAAGTCAATAGGTAATGGCCTTGTCATGTTCTGAATTTCATTGGTGTCATCTGTAATCACTCCCTTTACATCACTAATTTTATTAATTGGCACCCCTCTTCTGGTTAATTTGGGTAAGGGATTACCAATCTTATCTTTTCAAGTAATCAATTCTTCCTTTTCTTGATTCTTGTATTGTTTCCATTTCATTAATTTCTGCATCAATCTTAATTATTTCTCCCCTGTATGGTTCTAGGTGTTGTTTGTTTTTCCCAAGATCTTAAAATGTAACATTAAGTTATTTGTTTGAGTTCTCTCTTTTTAATATTTACTTATTTTTGTGCACACACATCCATATGCAAGCACATGTACATCCATGCACATACACACTATGGTGCATGTCTTAGGCTTCTATTACTATGATAAAACATCAAATCAACTTGGTGAGGGGAAGGCCTTTATTTCATCTTGCAACCTGTCATCCTTTATCCAGGGAAGTCAGGGCAGAAACTCAAGGCAGGAACTTGGAGGCAGGAACTGATGCAGAGGCCACGGAGGAGTGCTGCTTACTGGCTTGCTCCTCATGTCTTGCTCAGCCTGCTTTCTTANGCTACCCAGTACCTCTCACCCAGGGGGTGACACCACCTTCTGTGGGAAGGGCTCATGCACATCGATCATCAATCAAGAAAATATTGTACAGGCTTGCCCACAGGTCATCTCTTGGGGACATTTTCTCAACTGTGGTTCCCTCTTCCAAAATGACTATCACTTGTGTCAAATTGACATAAAAACTGGCCAGTACAGTCCACAAGTGGAGGGAAAAAGAGAATGTAGAGGTGTAGGTACTCCACTTTCATCATGTGGGTTCCAAGGATTGTATTCAGGGCTTTAGGCTTGGTAGTAAGCACATTTACATCTGAGCCATGTTACTAGCTCTTTTCTGGTTTTTGGCCTTTAAAATTTTTATTTTAAATTATTATAAGAAATTACAAATTAAACACACACATGCACACACACACACACACACACACACACACACACACCCCACAATTAACCAGACCCAAAGACTATGCAACTCAATCAACTTCTATACAGTTTGACTAGCCATTTGAGAAAGAAGCTCTGGAGTCATGTTGGATTTTGCATTTTTATTATAGATTATAATTTTATTCATTTGTCTACTACCAAAAATGAAAATTCCACGAGAGTTAGAACTAGAAGAACAATCAGCTTCATATCCTCTTTCATGGTTTATGGTCATTGACTACACTGAGTCTTTCCTTTNTTCTAATATTTATTCATTCCCATTTTACATTCCCACAGTACATTTGTGTACATATATACATATATTATTCGCTAAATTCTTCTTATAAGGGACAGCAAATAGCTTCTTTTATCTTTATGAGATTATGTGACCTCTTATAATATTATACGTTCTAAGTNCATTCACTTTCTCAAAAATCTTGTGATTTCATTTTTTTTCTTGGGAGATGAATAGTGTTCATATAGTCTTGTGAAAGCAACTATNAGAANAAGTTTTATTATTTATTAATTAAATCATATAATAAATAGTGTCTTAAATACTNAGTGANATAATTATTAAAGCTGAGGTCTAATTTTGTATTCTACTATTTCTTGTTTCTTAAAATTATTCTATTTTAATTACTAAATCATATGTGTCCTTAATTTAAAAATGAAATAGTAGAGAAGATACAAAGAGAAACTTGAGAATTATACCCTTTTCTCNAACCTTAGCATTCATGATCTCATTTTTAGGAATGTTTTCTATCCCCTCTCTTTGCATCTATGAATATCTGCATATCCCAATTTCATTTCTAAGAGGAAGATTATGCTTTCATTATGAATTTAAGAGTAATTTTTAAGTGTTTTGCATATTATTCTTTTCACTTAAAAATAAATTTTGCACATCTGTTCAATAAGCTTATAGATATCCTTTTTTAATTGAATTAGGATTCATCCAGAAAGCACACAGATTTTATAAGCATACAGCTGGGTGAGTTATCACAAAATGAACCCACTCACCTAAATATGACCCAAGTTTAAAACAGAGCATTATCTATTTAGTCAGAAGTCATGCAAACTCGAGCAAAATACATTTTTATTGCTTTAGGCTACTAAGTTAGTGGTAATTTGCTTCACAGCAAGATAAAACCAATATAATTTTTTTTCCATTTTGTGTTTCGACTTATCCAGAATCATCAATTATGTATATACTGAATTTTTAGAGATCTGTATATTTTAAATATTTTTAGATACCATTTCCCTTTATTTTTTATTTTAATCTTCATGGCATTTGTAAATATGCATTTACAATGAAAGCATTTTTTTGCTATTGTACTCAGGTAATATAGCAAGCACCAATTAATTGTTTTAAATCTGTCCAAAAATGGCCATCCTCAGAAGTGCCTAGCTTTATATTTGGTGAGACCCTTTAGAGAAACAAAGATGTATTTAGAGCTAAAATTGATATAAGCAGAATTGTACTGTACATGCATTTAAGATGAAAAAAAATTTAAATGGTTCTTAAACCCTTTCCTACATCTAAAGATCCCTTTCATACTTAAAATCTATTGAGAAACTCTATCAAGATTTTAAAAATATGATTTGTGTGTTTCAACGAGTTGATTTATTTGGAGACAGGGTTTCCCTATTTAGCTCAGATGGATCTTTAGCTCTGCATGTATTCCAGGCTAGCCTTGAACTCCTGGCAATCTTCTTGCTTCAGCCTTCCATGTTCTGGGATTACAGGTGAATATCACTACACCTGGTAAATTAGAATTAGAATTTAAACAGATTCATTTTCAAATATTTATAAATTTATTTTAAAAAGTCACCATAGTTTAGCCTATAAGACATACTTTGTGGAATGGAATTATGTTTTGAAAATAAAACTGATAAAAAGCATTATCATTTTACTAATTTTGTCAGTACATTTAATGCTAAACAAAGTGTGGCTACATTCTTATGTTTACATGTATCTACTGTGAATAATNATTTTGGGTGAGCTCTATGCATTCCAGTCCCTCATAGAGAAGGAGGACAATTTTAACAGCCTGGAGAAACTGGCCAAATTCTTAAGTTCCTTGAACTTTGGTAAGAATTTGGAAACAGAACCTACATTAATGGCTGCTNCACACTCTGTTACGTTGATACTCCATCAATGTGTCTTATACTTTGAATACTTATTTTATTTTGTCAGTACATGGTTTGTAGTATATTTGATAACTTAAAAAGCATTAACNCTTTAAGTATGATAGTTAATTGTTATTGTCAAATTGACTGGATCTGAAATTGTCTGAGAATCAGCCATCAGGTCTGTCTGTGTTCTCTAGAGCGACTTAACTGAGGATGGAAGACCCACCATGCATGTAAGAGACANCATGCCATTAGTGGGGTACCAGGTGAGAAAAAGGGAAGAAGGGAGCAGGAAAATCCAGTGAGCCCCTGGGTAGATTTCTTTCTATCTGCTTTCTGATAGTGGATGCAATGTGACCACCCACCTCATTCTCACATTGCCATGCCTTCTAGCCATGATGGATTACATCCTTTCATAAATGAAGAGCCAAAATAACTTCCTTATCTTAAGTTGCTTCTGTCAGATATTTTGTAACAACAGTGAAAAAATTGACAAACATGGAGTTATCTTTTAAATTTTGACGTATCCTTATTATATCACATAAAATCAAATTCATAGATATTCATATTGTTGAAGTCACCAGAAAACATCAGAAACCTCTGAAACTCATAGTGGAGAATACAGTTTTTCCAAACTGTTAAATAGTTACAAACATTCATAATTATTTTGGCTTATTTTCTTAGTTTTTGAAATTATCAAGAATACAAGTTTTATAAACCATAGGTTCTCCATTAGTCATTATCTCAAGTCATATTTTTTAAAAGATTTATTTATTTTTTATGTATACAGTGTTCTGCCTGCATGTGTCCATGCAGGCCAGAAGAGGGCATCAGATCTCATTACAGGTGGTTGTGAGCCACCCTGTGGTAGCTGGGAATTGAACTTGGGACCTCTGGAATAGTAGTGCTCTTAACCACTGAGCCATCTCTCCAGCNCTAAAGTCATACTTTTAGAGTGACAGATTCAACTGGCAACTTGGAAAATTGTATAGGTGTTTTTCATCCAGATAGCTATTATTCCTTAGCATGCAATCAACATCTTTAATATATGCTTCCCATTTTATAGGCATACAATTATACAATGGTTAATAAATAATAAAAATCAATTATATTGCACCAGGAAAGGCATTTTAACTGTTCAGTTTTTCTTGAGTTCATAGAAAAGAATTCAGTGCATAATTTGATACTGTTGCCCCAACATCAGTACACCAACAGTTTGACTTTTGATGAGTGCAGATGCCAACATGCTGATACTGATATTATGGACATCTTAAAGAACCTTGCTTATAGTTTAAGACCTGGTGCATGTTGGAATACACTTTGCAATAGTTATGTATTAGAGTTCACCCCATCTTGAAAGAAAATAAAAGCTAGAGTGAAACTAGAACTATCAATGAACTTTAGAAAAATNCTTCTTTAAAACCTCGAGATCATGATGGGAAAATGTACAGAGACGGCCAGTCAGCCTGATGGAAATGCATGAACTATGGACCAATAGCTGTGGAGCCCCTGTGGTGCTGGACTGGGCCCTCTGGAAGCTTGAGACAATTGTTTAGCTTGAACTGTTTGGGAGCCCCCAGGCAGTGGGATTGGGATCCATCCCTGGTACAGGGGCTGGCTTTTTTTGGAGCTCTGTGCCTATGGTGGGACACCTGGCACAGCCTTGGCACAGGGAGGAGGGTCTTGGACCTGGCTCAACTGAGTGTGCCAGGCTCCAGGGAATCTTCATGAGAGACCTTGTCTTGGATGAGGTGGGAAGGGAGGATGGGTTGAGGAGGAGGGCTGGGGGGGGCGGGGGAGAGGATCTGTGGTTGGTATGTAAAATGAGTGGAAAATCTTTTAATAAAAACAAACAAACAAACAAAAAACCTCAACAAATGTTCTGTTATTTAAATTATCCTTTGAATTGGTTGTAAAATGTTTTAGGCTTCCTCATTAATTGATAAATAAAAATCTTTTATATAGTTGATTTAATATTTCCCTTTGAAAATTATTCTTTCTCAAAGTAAAACATGGTTATTCTGGTTTTTAAAAGTTTCAGGGGATAGACAGATTGCTCAGTGGTTAAGAGCACTGGCTGCTCTTCCAGAGGTCCTGAGTTCAATTCCCAGCAACCACATGGTGGCTCACAACCATCTGTGAGCGAGATCTGATGTTCTCTTCTGGGATAAAGGTGTACATGCAGATAGAGCACTCATATACATAAAATAAATAAATAAATCTTTAAAAAGTTTTAATGAATAGGGAGAGAAATGATTCATATTATATCAGAAAAAATTACTAAAACTAACTCCGAGAGAGAGAGAGAGAGAGAGAGAGAGAGAGAGAGAGAGAGTGTTTACATGACTTTCAGTGTGAGTGAAATCCCATTATGTTAGGCAAGATGATAGTTCTTTCCTGGACATAGATGCCCACAAGGAGAAAGAACAAGATGGAAAAGACAACAAAAGATTCAAAATAACTGATTAATCAGATAAGGGAGGAGACATGGAAGTATAAGAAACAAGAACTTATTTCCTAAGAGTGTTCAAACTATACAGCTTGAGAGAATTGAAACTACAAGTTCAATAACAGGGCTCCCCAAAATAAAATATAATAATGCAAAACGGTTAAGTCAATATTGGCAAAGCAAGGAAACCAATTGGATAAANTAGCTATCGAGGTTTGGTTTTAAATTATTAATTGCAAAAGCCTTCCTGAACATGGTTGGAACTCAGTTGTCAGTGGCCATGTCAGAGAAGCAGTAGGTGGCAATTGAAGTTCAGGTGTCAGTCCACCAGAAGGAAAATCCCTGGTGAGTGAATCTTGTATAGGCAAGGCCCTGAGACAGTAGACTCCAGAATGTCTTTTGCTTCTGTTGTGCCTTTACATGTTTGTTGCTGCCATCTTTCTCTGGTATCTGGCATGGTGTGAATTGGTGTGGAGAGATACCCACTGCCTGAAATATAGTGTGTTTATTTCATGGAAACATCCCATTCTACTGGGCATTTTTACCTGTGGATTATTATGAAGATGATTTCTTCCTAAGCTGTACTGTCTAACTGATAATAATAATAATGTTAGTTTAAATGGAGTTTTTGGTGATTAAAAAATAAAACAAGGAGCTGTTACACAGATAGAACACATGAGTTTCTATAGAAGAGCCATATAGACTGTGGCTTAGGTTAATACTTAAGAAAAACAGTTGAGTCCCAGTAGCCCAGCTAGTTTAAATTCTTTTAATCTTAATGTTGGGTGATGTGTTCACAGATTTTGTAGTGCATCATAGCTGAAACAAAGCTTTGAAAATAACTTAAAGTTAGACTAAGATGTTTTTGTCAAATAGCTTTGAGGTGAAAAACTCAAGAAGATAATCTAAAGTTTTAGAAAGGTGCNTAGTTGAGTGAGGANCTCTTTAAGGTCAGGGAACAAGAACAAAGCAGCCCAATTATCATTAGCTGATGTACCTTTCTTGCTAGGATTGGTTGATGACCAAAGCTGATGATTAATTCCTTATACTCATTTCTGCCTCAATCTCCTGATATAAGAAACTATTGATGAGTAGATATGTACCCTAAAGATTTAAAGTAGAGCTAATTGATCCTTTTTCATATAGAAAAGTTTGGATTTGTGATTCCTTTAAGATTTCTTATAAGATTACCTTTAAAGATAAGTAATGAAATGATTGGTCTTTTCTTTGTAACTGCAAAATACAGCCTGCCAGTAAAAGAATATCTTGCTTGCTTACACACTGTTAATCTATAACAAGTCGCTTGGGTATGAATGTATGTGGGCTCTTGGGATAATTTGTTTTTCACTTGTAATACGTAAACTATTTATTCATCTAAGGGATATGGAAAACATGCTGTTTTTTGCTTTATTCATTGTAACCATTCACTTGAAAAACAGAATATAACCACATTGTAATTTTTGTATTGTCTGAAAGATTTTGCTGGGGTGTATAAGCTGTAAGAGAAAGAAAAAAGATAGAGTTAAAATGAGTTAGAAGGAAAATATCAAGCATGAGAGAATTAGGAGAAGGAAAACATCAAGAATTGGAGAATAAGGAAGAATAAAGATAGAGTTAGAAGGAAAACATCAAGAGTTAAATAGAGTTATAGGGAACATATCAGAAATGAGAGAGTTAGAAGAAACTAGAAGGGAAACATCAAGAATAAAGATAGAGTTAGAAGGGACACATCAAGAATGAGAGAATTAGGGCGGGTGGGCTAAAAAAAAGGAGAGAATTAGGAGATCATCAAGTGAGTTAGAAGGAGAAGGAAAACATCAAGAGAGACAGAAGGGACATTTCTGGNTAGAGAAAAAAGAAGAGAATATAGAACACAGAGTGGAGAATACAGAAGAAGAATTAAGAAGGAAATGATCTAAAGAATGTGTGAGTGTCTTTTTCCCTAACCCCCTCAGATAAAAAAGTTAAAGAAAGCACTGACTCTGTGGATTCCTTTGAGTCCTGTGCTGCTGAACGTTGCCTCCTCCCCCAAGGCATCGATACTCAGTCTTCTGTGATCCTTGTACATCTGTGGGCCACTCAGTCTACCCAAGATTTTAATACACGTCCGAGGACTTCAGCTGCATGGGATCTCAAATATACATATATATTATATGATTGCTCAATGTTGACCTCAAATCATTTAACATAATAAAATNTAAACTTTGCAATTACAGAACAGCTAAAAATACTCAGGAAATCTCTGGTTTTCATAAAAGTCTCAAAGACATATTTCCAAGTGTGATTATGATGAAAATTATGTTTTTACAAATACAAAATTTGTGGCAACTAATAAAAGAGAAAGGAAATTCTGAGTTTTTAAATTAGAACCGCAAAAGTAAATCATAAATGATGACTACTCTTAGATAGACTTCAGTAATTTTATACTAAACTTTATTGATAGAATAATATAGAAAAATGTTCTCATATTGGCATCAAGTATTAAATTTAGTTCCAATACT
>LZPO01117497.1:21052-31441 GCA_001675575.1 Neotoma lepida
AAATGTATGAACCTTCTCTGCTTCTTGTTATTTAAGTAGTTATGGGCGGAAGGGGGAAGGTCTTTAATTCTAGTTGTGTTTTGATTAAAACATTGAAATCTGTACCTTTTTTTCTTTACTCCTTGACAAAGGAAGAAACTGTAAGACCTCAACAAGATACTTGCTATGATGGCTGAAGTTATATATTAGGTTNAAATTACTATGCGTAAGAAAACAAAAATGCTTCTAACCTGTAAGCCCCACTTGTCCAAAGACAGATAACTTCCTGGAATGATGGAGGCTGTTGTGCCTGTAAGATAAAAAGCCACATGTTTTCATTTCTGTAAACAAGCTTGATTGCACCAACTGCACAGTATGTCTGGATCACACCTAGGTGGGAGGTAGCTGGACAGGAAGGTACATTAGGATATATGTGCTTGCCCCTGATTGGACGAAGGTGGAAATCCATAGTCTTGTGGAGTTAGCCTCTGACTAATGCAATTTTGTGCCATACTCTGNGAATCTCAAACGTGGACCTGGCCAATGCCCATCATTCTGACCAGTATTTAATAAAACTTCCTTCAAATTTGTTTCATAAATTATGGTAATGGTCTTATTCTTACTTGGTGGGATTAACATTTCCTAATGTAGAGATTTATTAGTTGCTTTTCCCACAACTATCAAGATTGATCATTTCATCCAAGAGCANCTTAGACAAAGCTTNAATTATTCTCTGTCAGGTACTGGTGANGTAACTATAGAGATNAAGTGAGCTNGAGAACTGTAAAACATAGTTTCAGAAAGTAGTCTCTATTCAGTGAGNATAAGCAAACANAGGTTCCTGGTGTGTGGATCTCTTTGCTCAAATTTAAATATATTGCAAAAATATTTCACAATCACCATTCCTGAGTATGCATGTCTCCTACANGGTNAGAACAAGAAGTANAAACCATCTCTNACTCAACCTTGTCTCTCACAGTGCCTAGAAGAATGACATGCATTTAAAGTTTNTTTAATCAGTATCATTTTAAAAAAGGTAAGACAAAATGTAAAGTAACTTCCAAGTTCCTTCTGTATGGTGATGCATGAATTTATCCTTTCATTTCTCAGGTCTACTCCTCCCACAGCTGCCNGTAGCTAGTGCAGCTGATGAAAGATCACCCAGGACAGTCAGCCAAGCAATCATAAGGTTCAACTCCAAGAGTTGAATAAGCAGTTGGATAATCTTCTTTTTCTCGTCTCTGTCAGAAGAGANAATGCTTTCAAAAATGGTGTCAGGAAATGCCGCTAGCTTTCATTNCCTTATCACTCACCATTACAGTACATAGGAAATATCTGGTGCATATTCAGTGGGGAATCGCTTTATGTAGAAAGACGGGTGATAACATTCTTCAGATTTAATTTGCTTTCTCTGGCAGTACCAATAATCTCTTTTGTTAACCGTCCCTAAATGCATGAAAAGGGGGATCCTTTTAATCTGACTCATCTGTCAAGTCGTTCCTNGAATAAATTCTAAAGACTGACCCTTCTTTCACTTGCTACTTTAAATTCACTTATTAGGGGATACAAAGATTGCTTCTGAATCAGTGTTCGCCCCTGGTGCTGCTCCTGTAATTTGCCTCCTGGGATGTGGTCAGATACCTGCCTCTCATTCTCAAAGATCACACATTTCCATAGGGTATGCAGCTGCCTTTTCAAAGAAGCAGCAAAGAAGATCTGCATAGTAACATACTGCATGAGGAGACCTCCTGATTGGTACTGCTTGTCAAATAGCTCATTTTCTGAAAGCACACCTGAAGAGTTTTGTGTGGTCTCTCATCCCTTCTCCTGCGACCTATTAGCAGCTGTTAGAATGGGTTCCAGAATTCTCAATTGGTGCTATGGTGGGCTCAGAATGCCTTCTTTTCATCTCCACTGCTGCTCTCCATNCTGCCTCTCTTCCACAGAGAGCTCTTTTTTAAAAGCTATTCTTTNTAAGGATTTTTATTCTAACTCCGTATGGACTCAAGTTTTATCTTCCTTTTGTTCTTTTTTTCAATATCAATTAGTTGATGCTGCAAACTGAGACAAGATAGACATNCAGTTTTGAGTTAGGAATATAAGTAAAAATTGATATTGGCCTGTCAGTTTGGTATTTTTCAATCATCTTTCCTTAAATATTTGATGACATAAAATACAAATGTTCAATAAATGTTTATGACACAGAATTGAATTGAACCAAGTTGCCCAGGATTAAAACCATAAAACAAACAACAGGAAAAATAAAGATAGGAGGCAAACAACCCAAAGGAAATCGGCCTTGAATGGCAAAGTGAAACATCTGCTTTCCTTCCCTCACTACGTTTTAATTGGCCTTGCACATAATATACTGCTTTTAAAGAAATGAAACTTGGTCTTAAGTTATGGGACACCTTTTAAACTGTAAGAATACAAACGAAGTGCAAAAATCTTCATGTTCGTCTGTTGGGAAGCTTTCACCAAGTTGACAAATTCCAAGAGGGCAGCAACCCCAAGAAATTCTCTGCTGAGCTATCCCGATGGTGTGGAGTTAAATGGCCAGCTTCAGATGAATAAAACCAACGCTTTACAGACAAAACCAAAACCAAACCAAACAGTTTTCTCCATTCATAGTCTAGGGAACTTTCCTGAGCAAGTGACTTTGATATACCTAGTGCTGTGACAATGACAGCTACGAAAGACAAAGACAGAAACTGATGCTCATCGCAGCAACACTGCTTTCCTACTAATAATTTCTAACTTGATTATTTGGTTGGTTATTGAATAAGAAAGGCAAAAGTAACCTCGTGGCATTGATATCAGCTTGAGTTCATTGGATTTCAATTCAAGTACCAGCTTTGACAGCGGGCAGATATTCAGCATGGATGTCTACTGCCTTCCCCAAGAGACCGANTGGCAGTACGGCCAAAAGCATGGTCCAGAGCAGGCAAATTCCCAGGGGCTGCTATTGCTTTGACGGTGACCTGTTTTAGTGGATAAAAATAAAACACATTTTTCCCCCCAAGGAAATACCTCCCAATTCTATATAACATTAAAAACTAAAAAGCCCAGAAAATCACTTTCCTTATGGCTTTAAACTATTATGTTTGTGTCTTTTGCTTTGTGTTTTGTTTTGTTTCTCCTGCAATGCGCTATTGCCTCCCAATTTCCCGGCCATCCGCCAGCACTGGCATTTCATATAGAAAAGCAAGTTTCCTTTTTCTTTTCTTCTTGCTGTTGCTTTTAACATTTAAAAAAAATCAGACAGTCGGAATCCACCATTTAAACATGGATGTCTCTGCTCCNGAGGAAGAAATACTGCTGATCTAGTCAGACAAGTTGTTTCTTTTAACATGCAATCTAAATTCTCACTTTAAATTTAATGCTCAAAACGTCTAAGCTTCCTAGATTTCCAAAGTGCCCTTTTAGGCATTTTAAACACTGTTAAGTAATTTAGACAGTTCAAATTTGTTCATGAATGCTAAGTCCATTTTACNAAATTATTTCAAAGTAGAGGAGCAGGTCATTTGGGAAATCACACACTGTCCCACCACAGGTANTCTGTTAGAATACCAAAGACATTAAAACCCTTACATAGGTAATGTTAAAACTTGCATACACGCATTTCAAAAGAGATAAAACAATCTTATTTTGAAAACTGGAGGTTAGTGCTCATTAGTCATGTATAGCCAGAGAGGAAGAGCCTCATGAATTCTGTTTATGGGGATCCTTATGACCACATTGCATGAGGCCGCAGAGAACCTTGAATATAAAGGCATTCCTTTTAAGTAAATATTTTAATACTACTTTTTATTTTAAAACNAGCTCAGACCAGCAAAGTAAATGTTGCTTACAAAGCAATAGTAATTTTCTCAATCATCAACTGAACCCAGCTTTGGAATGCCATTTTCCAAGTTATTAAAGATTGAATGCAATTCATATTTAGTGACTTATATAATAAAATATGCTCTGAAACATTTACAGCATTTATGCTTTACTGCTATAGCCATATGCTGTCAAATTCATATGCTTGCTATATTCTTTCCTGTCATTTCAGAGCTGGTTTGTAAGTCATGTTCTATTGAGTGACTCATAAATTAAAGATACTTCTAAATCCCTACAAAAAACCCTGAGACTTTTCTCAGAGTGCTTCATGCACTAGGTTAAAAGAGTTTTCACACAATATTGAAATAAATAATGCATTGACTTGATAGGTTAACAGTTGAGAAAGGAACACAGAATGGAGAAGGGGAAGCATTTAGTGCTCACCAGACAGAACACTTCCATTCAGCTCATTTGTTTTTAGAACCAAGTAGATGGGAACAGCTCTGCCATATTATTTCTACAGGCCAAACCTGGCCTCATACAGGGTTCTTATGAAGGCAATTCTAAAAGAATTGCCATTGAAATACGGAAAAATAAACCTGCAGTGGAAAAAAGTCATATTAGTCTGTTTGATAGTATTTTGTTTATGTAGATAAGAGCCAGGCTTTATAGTTAGCATTCATTTAAGAGGTAACACTGATAAGTTTAAACATTCAATACAACTATAAGAAATTTATGTATGAAGGTATAATAAGTTATTTTAGTCTTCGACAATTTCATAAGTGATTTTTCATCCCCCATTACCCTTTCTTATCTCTCCCTCCCTCCCACAGAAGTCCTTCTTTGTAANTATACAAGGAAAATAAAAGCTCTATGTATGTGGGTATTTCACCTGCATATGCATTGTCTGTGAGCCACAGGAATGTGTGGTACCCTAGGAGGGCAGAAGAGGACATTGAATCCCCAGGAACTGGTGTTACAGGCAGTTATGAGCCACCATGTGGGTTCTGGGAATCAAAGTACTGTGGTGCTCTGGAAGAGCATCCAATGCTCTTAGCCATTGAGCCACCCCTCCTGCCCCATGTATGACAATTTTATAGTCATTGTTTCTAATATTAAACCATCAGTCCAGAGCAAGTGACTTGAAGTAAAAACTTACAGTTTGTGATTTTAAAAGTCAATAGACTCCCTGAAAGAATGTGAGAGTTATATAGTTGCTCNTATAAAACCGTAGTTCTCATTAGTGTCTTAAAATGCTGCATGATAAATATTTATATATATGTTTGTCAAATATTAAGCAATTAAAAATCATTTTTTCTTGCTAAAACTCCATCTCAATAAACAAAAACTTTGTGACACTCAACATTAGAAAACTTCCATACAGAGGGACTTTGCTATTNTTCACCAATATTTACAACCTTTCAAAAATTCATATTTTTAGAAGGGGTACTGCTATAATATAAAATTTATTAGTTCTGCCACAATTATTATACCCTAAATATTTTAAATGATCATTTTCATGAATAATTGAAACATGTGTTGAAGTTCACCTGTTTTCTTGGTACATACATAGATCTATCTATTTGGAAATCTGGGGCAATTGTAGTATATGCGATGCTGAAATCCTATCTGTTTGTTTTCCTTTCAACCAGGGAAATTTCTCACAATGAAGACCCTTTCTCTGCTACTGGATGAGAATTTCACAGTCTCTTTGAATCCTTTAAAAGCCATCCATATAGTATTCTAGAGGCTACTACTGAGTTTAAGAGACACATTAACACTTCATCCTACCATCAGAAACACGACTGCTCCATCCTCCTCCACCAGCCAGGACCTACTGCTTGCCTAGATACAGAAGCTGGTTTCTGCTCTCTTTCTCATTTTACCATCCCCTTGTCAGGCTTGGTGACGTGCTAGGCCTGCCAGTTCTACATGTGGAGCAGTGAGGTGAAGTGGGAGGAAGGGCAAAGATGCTGTGAGCGGAGCTTGTAGAACAGATACTGTCATTAGCAGGCTCCCTGGTCTCTAGCCATGGAAGATTTTAAAGGATGGCTTAGAACTGCAGGGTGGAAGGGTAACATACAAGATTCTATTGCATCACAATTATAGGTAGATGTAAGTGTGTATGTATGCACATGCATGTGGTGCATACACATTAGTGTGCTGGTGTGGTACCCAGAGGAGGTTGCCAGGTGTCTTCCTCGATTGCTCCCTGCCTTGTTTATTTGAGACAGGGTCTTTCCATGAACTAGAAGGCAGATGTCCTTTTGGGCTGGGCATTCTGACCAATGAGCTTCCAGGTCGGCTTGTCTCTTGGGTCTCATGCTGTGGGGCCAGGAGCAAGTATAGGCAAGGCTCTTCTTGGGGTGCTGGGGATACAACCTTAGTTTTCCATGCTTGCTCAACAAGCACTGCTACCCCATGAACTACCTTCTCAGCATGGGAAATATATATATATATATATATATATATATATAATTACATGTATTTATTATTATTATACATATTTTGGTGTAAGTATATCCCTAACATCACAGAAGATATACATAGACTAAAAACACATTTTAATTTAAAAATTAAATGCCTCACGTTTGTTCACGTTCTTAGTTGCTAAAGTTGGCAAGCTCAGCTCCTAGGATTTGTGCTTACTGTTTGTCTCTGGCTACTCATTTCTACTTTGGTTCTGCTCTGAAGTTTTCTTTTTTTGTACACACTTGCTATCATTAATGCAAAAGTTAATATACATTATGTTAAACATGCAAAGAAGACTTGTTTCAACATTTTTTTAAAGTGTAAGAATTTTTGAGAGTTGGGTGTAGAAAGGGGCTGGGAGTGTGGCTCCACAGTGGAGGACTTCCCTAGACCACGGAAGGCACTGGGGTGGAAGGGGATAGGGATTGTGGGGACTGCAGTGCAAGCATGTATGTATTGGCTAATTGGCTTTAAAGAAATGTAATTTTTTTTCACATCTTTGTAAAATCAGGTAGTTTAAGATCTAGAGCACTGCTTCCCTTGTGCTTAGGTACCCTCCCTCCCGTTGAGGCTGGGAGACTGGGGCACTTTCTTCTTTAATGATTGCATTTCAAAGGGATGACTCCCAGGTCCTTGAGAAAGACATTTCTAGGTTGTAAAACTGTCAAGAAGCTTTTAAAATGATTTACATATCAAAGGGGGCAAGGGAAGCACTTACAATGGAAAGTTTTCTAAAGTAAAACCTCTAAGAACTTAGAGTCAGGAAGAAGCCAGTCTAAAGTTCAGGCAAGCTGAGGGGAGGGTTTAAGGCCATCTTGGTCATCTGTCTAGGAAAAGCATTTGGGCCGACTATCAAATGACTCCTGGACCCTCTGTCCTGAGGGATGCATATTTATCCATAGCAAAGAGCCCTACAGTCCCTACTATTCCTTCACTGCTAAATGTGGCTTATAATTTAATTCTCAAGCACTCTCTCTGTCACTGTCGTGTGTGTGTGTGTGTGTGTGTGTGTGTGAGAGAGAGAGAGAGAGAGAGAGAGAGAGAGAGAGAGAGAGAGAGAGAAAGAGAGATCTAGGCTGCTTTACCTAGTTTTTAGATTTGAATGTTTATTGTCAGTACCTGAAGTTTTGGTACAGGCATAGCTACCAGCAAATATATTTCAGATACAGCATACAGGAAAGGAAGAATGGTGAGGCTCAAAAGTCATCATCTCTAAAAAAAAAATCACTTGCTATAAAATTATGTTTTCTAAAATCTCTTCTTTCCAAACAGCAACCCTTTTTATATCAACAATGCTTCCTAGTTAAATAATCTTTTAAAATATGATACCTCATTTATATAATTCCTTTGTATGTGAAAGTCAATATACATTGAGTATTTTTTGTGATTACTTCATTTTCTCCCTTCTTTTTCCTCCTTCCAACCCCTCCCATCTACCACATCTTGCTCTCATTCAAATTCAAGGCCTCTTTTTTTTTTCTAATTGTTGTTGTTGTATTGTGTGTGTTGGGGGGGATTATGTGTTCCTAAATGTACATTCACAACCTGCTTAGTTCATATAATGTTCCTTGTCAGTGTGTTTTCAGAGCTGACCATTTGATGTTATAACTTTTATTTATAATAATATGTTTTGTCTGTAACTTGTGAGGTGGTGTTTGAGAGTAAGATATTACGATGGCTTGAATCTGAAATGTCCCTTGAAGGTACATGTATTAAAAGCTTCCTTGTCCTTCAATGGGGCCTATTGAAAGTTATTGTGTGTTAACAATTCTAACTTCATCCATGGACCAATCATTTCAGTTAATTTCATTAGAGGAAGCATGCCCTGGGGGGTATGTTTCTCTCTGTTTGCAGGATGCCATGGGGTGAGCATGATGCCATGAGATTATGCCTCACCACAGGCTCACAGNAGTGGAACAAACTGACCATGAGCTGAAACTTGTGGAACTATGTGCTGTGATAAGCCTTTCTTCTTTTGAAGTTGTTTCTCTCAGGCATTCTGTCACTAGAAACCAATGCAGTGCAAATCTATTTGAATAGACTGATTAAAATTATATTGTAACATGTAGCTTGCTATTTCTTGATCTTCTACACAGTGTTTAACTCCTTGGAATTAGTGTACAAGGCTTTGCAGTTTATTGAGTGGCTTAGTTTTCCACAGGTTATGAAGCCTTGTTAGCAAATGCTTTATTGACCTTCACATGCTTACAAGTCTGAAATGCTAANATGGTCTTATTTTATTTAATATTTTCTTTCTCACCTTCCANGGACCTGATTCACTTTGGCTTTCTGCTTACCTGCCTGACAGCTCTTAGGCAGACTCTTGTTTTAACCATTCCAGAAATGTACATGGTTCCCAAGGCTGTTTTCTGGGTTTTCTAATCCATGCCCATCCTCAGCCTGCTATTCAGTTTCTTCCTTTACCACCTACCCTTTCAGGCTCAGAACTCAGCATCATTACCTGGCCATCTCTTCTCTAACTCACAGCTGGTTTCTGACACTTCTTCCTTAGATCAAACCTTCTATCATTCCTTCTGCCACCATTAGACTTATTTAAATTCTCATTACACTTCAGTTCAACGATGGCACTAACTCCTTCTTGACAGACCTCCTTCCTGTGGTGTCTATTAGCTGTCCTCACTGTCATATTGGTGTCACCCAACAATAATCATCTAAGAACTGTGTGCTGCTGAAAGATATTCCAGTGGGCTTGGTGGGATTATTTTCCTGTGATTCCACACAGGTCCACCAGCAAAGCCGTGTACTTGTCCTTTTCTACTTGTATTCACACTGTTCCGTATGAAATCTCCTCCCCATAATCCTCAGCACAAACATTCTCACTTAATGGAACTGTTGAATAATCCCCCAAATGTGAACTTTTTATAGCTTTTTTATTCACAACTTTTAAAGTTTATGTATTGTTTCCTGATATTGGTCTAAATGTTGAATAGGATTGTTAATATAATAAATCTGTTATTCTGGGTAAAAGAGATAAATTGACCTTAGTAGGAATAGGAGGTTCTAGGAAATAAGTTTTAATAAGATAATTGGAAAATATGAATTAAGGAGACAAAGTTTGCTCTTATGTGACCAAAAATGCCATGACACAGCTGACATTTCATCAGCTGTGCCAGAACTGAACTGCACATGCAATACTTTCTAATAATAGTATAAAGAGAAGAATATGCCAGTTAGGTTAAAATGTGTTATATTTAGCTCTATGCTGGAGGAAGATGGGATGTGGAATTGAGTGATGTAATGGCAGAAGAAGGTGGATGAGGTTACAGTGAAGGAGACTAGAGTTATAAACAAATAGGATGTTCATCGTGTAATCCACAATTATGTGAATGTTGCTCATTTGGTGAGTATCTAGCTGTATGCTAGATACTGCTCTTTATGTTATTTTGGCCAATACTATCAGGAGTCTCTAACTGGTTCACTTGCCCAACTAGTGAGTGACTACTATGCTCCATGTGTTGTCAACAAATAGAAGCATTGTTGGGATTTGTTGCCAGAGTATCGATTTTTTTTCTGTNTTTCCTTAACTCCTGGGTCCTGTCTTGTTAACCAGTTTTCCTGATATGTGTGTTCTCCAGGAGCATGGTTGCCAGGACCATACTANAGGATATAAGAGCAGATAATGAGAGTTTGCACATCTTCTTCCATTGACTTCTTACACCATGCATTCTTAGAAAGATCTACATTTGATTCATTTCGTATGTTCATTCTGTCCTTTATAAAGCATATACAGTTTAAATGATCATTCATAANGAACATACTCCCTGGAAATGCTTCCTCTAATAATACTAACTGGAAAGATTGGTCCANGTGCCTTTAAAGCCAGCACTGTGTGTTTGAGGCCAGGTCTATACATTGAGTTCCAGGCCAGGGCTATACAGTGAAAATTCGTTCTTAAAAAAAAAAATGGAGAGAGCGACCTGAGAACACAAAAGAAGGAACCGTCCAGCCACTGAACCAGACTACCAGAATCACACACCCACCCTGCACCGACTGGAAACAGAGAAACAGAACCCACCAGTACCGATTTGACCAAGAACTCCTAGTGCACCAAGACTAACAATCAGAACAGGAGAGGCACCCTCAGACACAGACACC
>LZPO01117497.1:39154-65770 GCA_001675575.1 Neotoma lepida
CCCTATTCCCACCTCCAAAAAGGTAAGGCCTCCCATGAGGAGTCAGCAGAGCCTGGTATATTCAGTTGAGGCAGGTCCAAATCCCTCCCCCTGAATCAAGGCTATGCAAGGAATGCCACCATATAGGTAGTGGGCTCCAAAAAGCCAGCTCATGCACCAGGGATGGATCCTGCTCCTACTGCCATGGTGTCTCTTAAGCAGATCAAGCTATACAACTGTCTTGCTTATGCAGATGGCCTAGTTCAGTCCCATGGAGGCTCCACAGCTGTTGGTCTAAAGTTTGAGTTCTTACTGGCTTGGTTTGATTGTCTCTGTAGGTTTCCCCATCACATGATCTTGATGCCCTTTGCTCACAGAATCCCTGGGAAAGGGAAATAGATGAGATCTCTGTGAGTAAACTGGGTGTGAGAGGGGGCACTAGAGGGTAGAAGACAAGGCATGAGAACATAAGGGAACAGGAGAATCAAGCTAGAACAGGGATGGAGTGGGAGAGCAATGAAGGAGATACCTTGATAGAGGCAGACTTCATGGGGATAGGGAGAAATCAGATTCTAATTTTTTATGATGTCTACTTTGCCAGGTATGAATTTCTCCTGTATGTTCCCTGCTCCTGCCTGCCCAGTACATAGTATTCCATCTTTTAACCTCCAGTCTGTATGACTGTACCAGTAGAGTGTTCCTTTTAAACAAACCCTGCTGGATTTTGTGTTTGATCCAATTAGCTTGTTTATATCTTTTAATTGGAGAACTGAGGTCATTTACACTTAGGGTTCAAATTACATATATTTGCTGATTTCCATTATTTTTCTAGTTTTTTCAAATACTGTTTGTTTCTTTCTTTCTCCCTCATTAATCCTATGGGTTTGTTGATTTATTGAGTCTGACTTGTTTGCTATTTTCCTATTTCTCATTTATTTATCCTTTCCTCTCATGAGATTGATTCCTTCCTGTGTATTTGTATTTATCTTCCCCTTTCCCTCCACTTTTTGTAAAATTCCTTCAGTTATCTTCTATAATACTCATTTAGTGGTCATGAATTGCCTTAACTTTCTGATTATCCTAAAATATCATTATTTTCTTATAGTTAAAAAAAAGTTTCTAGATACAACAGTCTTGGTTGTCAGTTATTTACCTCGAAGGCTTTAGTGGTGTCTCCCTCACTCCATACTGCCCTGGCCTTTAAAGTTTCATTGATGGGTCTGCTATTCTTCTGATGAGATTGTAAGTTGAAATTTTCACTTGCAGCTTTTAAAATTCTGTAGTTTTGACATTTTCATGATACTATCTCTTGAATAAGTATTTTCTTTCTTTCTTTTGTATCTGGCATGTCTGTTTGGGGGTTTAACTGTCTCAGATGTTAATACCTTTCTGTGGATGTGGGAGATTTTTCTGTTACAATGTCATTGATCAGTTTTTCTATACTTTTAGTTTGCATTTACTCTCTTCTTCTACCCCTTAGGTTTGGTCTCTTGATCACATCCTTGAACTCTTAGTTGCTGGGGTCATGCTTATGTTTTCTTTCTTGGTGCCTGAATGTAATTTTTAAGGCTTGTATTATATTCTTGAGTGCAAATTAGCAGGGAGTATAGAAATTAGCTTGAAGTGTGCTCAATTAAAAATAGAATGGTCATATAACCCAGCCAGTCCATTCCTGAGCATATACTCAGATACTCAGTGAAATCTATATCCTAACTTATAGATATTTGCTTATCCATGTTTATTGTTGTTCTATTTATGATAGCAAGGACATGGAACAAACCTAGATGCCTATCAATACATGGAAGGATAATAAAAATGTGGTACATATATAAAATGGAAATTATATTAATAAATATAATAAATACTTATATTAATTAATTAAAATTTATAAAAACTAATATTAATAGAATATTAGTCATCTCTGAAGAATAACAAAATTTCCAGGAAAATAGATGAACTTAGAATGTATAAAACTAACTGAGGTCACCTAATCATAGGAAAAAAAATCTAAATCACTCATTCTGTTTCATATGCAGATCCTAGTCTGTAATGTGTGCATGGATATACATAAACAGCTGTGTGTGTGTGTGTGTGTGTGTGTGTGTGTGTGTGTGTGTGTGTGTGTGTCATTATAACATTTTGGAAGAGCATCAAGAAAGGATAATATCAGGTGATGGGGAAAGAACAAAATATAGGATAAAGACATGTGTCAACAAAACAAATAATTCTCACCTCAAAGGGCATAAGAATAGTCCATTCTAGACCAAATCTGAGTGACTATGATGTGCAAAAACAAGTTCAGGTTAACCATGAAAATTCTGTTTTCCTATGTGGTTCATGAAATTTTCTTTTTTTTTTATTACAATTTTTTTATTCATTTTACATATCAACCACAGTTCTCCCTTCTCATCCTCCTCCCACTTCCCCTCCAGCTTACCCCCCTCAACCCACTCCCCATTCCCTACTTTGAAAAGACAGCAAAGCCTGATGCATTTAGTTTAGGCAGGTCCAAGCCCCTCCCTCTGCATCAAGGCTATGCAAGGTGTTGCACCATATAGGTAGTGGGCTCCAAAAAGCCAACTCAAGCACCAGGGGTAGATCCTGATCCCACTGCCAGGGGCCCCTTAAACAGACCAAGCTACATGGGACTGNACTAGGCCCTCTGCATAAGTGAAATTTTCTAATAACATATCAAAGAAAATTATGAACTAAGACACTTTTCAAATGTATTGATGAAAATACAGAAAACCAGAGAATTCACAGCTACAGGCCTTAGGAAGTTATGGGATGGCATTCTTAGCCTTTTGGATAGTGGAAGCCGTGATTCTGTTTAGGTTCCAAAAGATTTACTTAATAGTTACAAAGATGTTAGTTCACATCACATATCTACTAAAGGGTCAAGATAGCCAAGGATAATTTGTAATCAGACCTGGACAACAATATTACAACTTCTCCAGAACATTGAAATTTTGACCACCCTGTGGCCAAGCAAATGTTTCTTTCCAAGCAAATTTGTCCTCCACGGGTATCTGACATAGTTGAGGGAAGTTCTCAGACATTATTGCTTTGAAATTTCATCCAATTCTTTNGTATCTTCCTAACTTTCTCTTTTATTTCTGGATTAGAAACTCTCTTAGTCTTCCTCTCCCACTCCATGACAGTCAGGATGATCCGTGTGGTGAATGTAAGTATTTCCCTCCCTCAAGCAGGTTTAACTTTGATAAAACCCTAACAATCAGGACTTGGTGAGGGTAGCTTGTTCATGAGAATACATGCTGGGTCATATTTCAGAATGGTTCCTTTCTCTTGCCTCTGCTGGAAGGCCAAGGGGATTCTCCTGTGATAAGCACTACAGGACCTGACAAAATCCCTAGAGATAAACCCTAAGCTTGTGGAGACTACTGTACCTGGACCAGCTGGAATTTTCTGCTTGCACAAGGAACCTCCAGCAATTCAGCAATGCAGCTCAGATTTTCTCAGACTTTGCTTTCTACAGAGATTCTCTGTACTCATCTAGTTATACAATTTTGAGGGCTGCTATTTAAGGGTGTGTACTAACATTACATGACTTCTGTTTTTACTAAGAGTGGTTGACCTTTATCCTCTGATCCTCAGATAAATTTTATTGGGGGACACAGATAGATTATCACCACATTTCCCCTTTTTGTCTAAAAAAAAATAAAAGAAGTTTTAAAAAAGTTATAACTAGTATAAGAAAAAACATATACAATTAGTTCAATAACTNTATACAATATATACAAGCAATAAATACATTGACAATGTCTAGTTCATTTGCATTTGACAAATTCAAAGAAAATATTCCATTATCTATCCTGTTTTGGTGAGTCCTAAATGTACCTATTTCACTTTCTATCCTAACTTATATACTAATAGAAAACTATGTTATGACATCTTTCAAATTTATACACTTTACACCTCTTAGTGAGTTTCTGAATTTCTTAACAAAGAAAACTATAACTATAACTATCTAATCTTCAACTCCCTCAGAAACCCGAGAAGGAAATAATATTAGCTAGAAAAACAAGAAGTGCAAACAAGTGACTTCCAAAAAATATGAGTTAAAAGAAACAGCCAGCTGCCTGGACAATCACTCAAGGTTTTTCAAAACGTTGGGGCATCATCTTCAGCTTATGGGCTTAGCATATCTGACAGGCTCATTTGTGAAGCAGGATGTACTCAAGTTCAATAGCTCAATCTCACATTTGGTGAGAGTATTCCATGTACCAGATAAACTTGAATTCCGCCAGTGTCCTGTCATGATTTGGGATTTTAAATTCTGGAAATTGCTGGTACTTTTGGAATTTGACTTCCCATTCTTCTTGGCTTGTGGGTGGCTTCACCTTGGCATCCCATTTGTCTTGGCTTGTAGGTGACTTCATCTCCTTTATTAAATGCCAGTCTGTTGTTTAGAGATTAGACTCCATCAGCCTAGTTACTCCTCCAAGAATAACTATTCCAGCTACTGTTCCACTGTACACCAGCAGCCATCAGCCCACTGTCTGCTCAGCTGCCTTCAAAGGAAGGGGCACTGTACCTTTTCTGGCCACTTCAGCAATGGTGCCATATTGTCTTGGCCTCAGAGGACTCCTATTGCCAAAGCTGCAACAACACTTGTCTTGGCAAGGATCGGTAGTCCTTTGTTATGTGTCCTGTTTGTCCATTTTGAATAGCATACTGTCAGCAGTTGATGNGAGGGCACTTTCTTGCTCAGTGGCTAACTTTTGCCACGATGAAAGTTAACTTGATATTCAGTTTCCTCAATGCCCATATCTTCTCTGAAGTACATTCGTGCTGCCAGAGCCAACATGTCTCATAGCCATAAAAAAAGACAAAAAAAACTTTGTTATTAAACATTTTAAATTTTAAATTTAAATTCAGATCTCTGAAGGGTTTGAAGAACCTGTCTATCTAAAATATATCTCTGCTAGACCTTGAAAACATACCTAATATGACTACAAGTTTGATTGTAAGGACTAACTACTAACTCTCATTTCTCTATATCCTAATAGTTGTTAATAATAACTTTCAAGGATTAGCAAATTGCATTATATTATTAAATGAACTGTATAGGTACAATACCTTGCACAAGATTAGAAATATACGTACAATATTTTCTAACAAAATCAATCTCAAATTTGTATCAGTATGTATAATTTGTATACAATATACAAAAATCCAATCCAATGTAAAATATTTAAAACTAGTCATTGCNTTTTAAAAGTAGATTGAATAATCTACCTTTTTATCTATATCATATCTATATCCTCTCTTTTTTCTTTTCAGACTAGATTCAATAATCTGCCCTTTATTCTATCATTTCTATCTTTTTTTTTCAGAGTAGATTCAATAATCTACCTCTTATCTGTATCCTCTTTTTTTCTGTGTTTTTTTTTAACAAGAACCTTAAAACTAATCTCCTTTGTTTAGTCTTTTTCCTGACCATTAACAGTAACAACTTGTAACCAACCATCTTAAACAATGACAATTATCCCAAACCCAAAACTCATTGTAAGACCAAAAACCACCTGCCCCACCTCTTGGGAATGTGGGCGTCATTTTCATAAAATTGCTTCCTACTGTTTGTGGGTGAAGGCATCATTAGGGGATGCTGAACAGAAAAATTTTGGGTTAATTGACAAGTCTTCTGTGGTAGCTGTATCATTTGTTGTCCAGTCTCTGCATAATGCAAAAGTGCAGGGCTTATCTTAAGTCCTCCCTCTAATAGTCTGAGGCTAGATCATCTCAGCTAGCCATTTCAAAATTGTCCTGAGCAGTTTGTAGTCCAAAGCTGATCTTTGGGTGATGTTTGTCAGCATAGTGGTATTATTATTGCCCTTGTGGAATTGTCATTGTGGGGCCCCATTATCTTTCTGGAGACTTCAAATTTGCTGTCAGGCCTGGTCATGATTCCCTGAAGAAAACTGATAGAGACTCAAACACAAAAACATGTATAGGCAGCTAACTGAAGCCCTTTTTCAAGAATTAATTAGTACTCTATATGACCATTAATATCATAACAAAAGTTTAAAGTATAGATATATATATATTAATCTTACAAATTTTGGTATAAAATTCATACCTTAAGAAAAGTTTAAAAATTCAAAATAAATTAAAAAATACAGATTAATAATTAGTCTTCTATGATAATCAAATTTATAGTCATATTAAGTTTTTTAGCTATAGAAAGATATATTTCAGATAGATAGGTAATCTTCAAGCACTTCAAAGACCTACAGAATATGGCATTTAAAATGTTTTAAAAACTTAGACTTTCTGGACANTGAGACAGTCTACTCCTGNCAGGACCAATTTACTTCAAAGAGAAAGATGGGAGTCGAAGACACTCTACATGGAGTTTACCTACTTCTTGGCAAAAATAGCCATTTGGGCAAGAACTGTTCTTGTCTGGACTGATTGACAAAATGTGGTATCGACTGGACATGCAAGACTCATAGGAAGGTGACCACCGAACTTTGAAAAATGAGATGGTCCTTCAGGTTCCTGCTTTGTAGAAGAAACTGCCAGACATTCTACAGGACACAGAGAGAAGTTACTGAGAGACTCTAGGCCTGTAGGCTAAAGAATAGATGCCCCAACATTGCAAAAGAACTTTGGGTAACTGTCCAGGCAGCCAGCTGTCTCTGTCATTCTAGATTTTTGGAAGTTGCTTACAGTGCTCTTCCTGTTTACTTAGATAATATTATATCCTTCTGTGGTCTTTGATGTAGTTGAAGACTAGATAGTTATAATTTTCCTTGGTTATAATAAAAGATAAATTAGATATAAAACTTTAGACTCACAAATATGGGATAGATAGGATATTTTCTTTAATTTTGCAAAATACAAATAGACTAGATATTGTAACTGTAATTCTTGCTTGATAACTGTTTTATTTTATGTAATTTTACTATATTGAAATTAAAACCTTCCTTTTAAATAGAAAGAAAAGGGGAAATGATGGGGATGTTTTTCTGTACACTGTGAATATGTGTTGCTCTGATTGGTTGATAAATAAAATGCTGATTGGTCAGTAGCCAGTCAGGAAGTGTAGATGGGATAAGCAGACAAGGAGAATTATGGGAAGAGTAAGGCTGAGTCAGGAGACACCAGCCACCACCGAAGGAACAACATGCCCGCAGACTGGTAAAGCCACAGTATACGTGGCAAAACATAGATGAATAGAAAAGGGTTAATTTAAGTGTAAAAGCTAGTCAGTAATAAGCCTGAGCTAATGGCCAAGCAGTTGTAATTAATATAAGCCTCTGAGTAATTATTTTATAAGCAGCTATGGGACCGTGGGGCCTGGCGGGAGCTGGACAAAACTTTCTCCTACAGCTATTTGATCAGTGACCTCACTTTCCTGGTGCATCTATTAAGAGTTTTTGTTGTATTTTTTTTTCTTCTGTGTTTTTCTTGTTGTCAGAGAATGACAAAAGAAGTTCCTAAGCTCCTTTCTCGCCAAACAGGAAGCCAAGTTCATTTTTCTTTCCTTCCTTCCTTCCTTCCTTCCTTCCTTCCTTCCTTCCTTCCTTCCTTTCTTCTTTCCTTCCTTCCTTCCTTCCTTCCTTCCTTCCTTCCTTCCTTCCTTCCTTCCTTCCTTCCTTCTTTTTCTCTCTTTCTTCCTTTTTTCTTGCTTGAAGATGGATTAAACCTTTTAGGCCCGTTTAAAATAAAAGCAATTTTTGGAACCTCATAGGTAGGAAAGTCTGCCTCTGAGAACAGGGCCTGCTGTTTATTAGTTCTGAAACTGAGACTCTTAAGCATTCTTCCTGCTTCTCAAAAGCCCATGANCAGTGGATCACCATACAGAGTAGGTTCTACTCCTGACTTGATATTTGCAGTTTCCTTTTGAATTCTCCTCCTCGCTGTTTCCAACCTCTTTTCACACCTCTCAGCAATGGTGTCTGAGGCAGTTTGAGGCTTTATTTGGTAAATCATGCGGAACACTGCTTTTACATCATAATCTGTGTCCAATACAATCCTATAGTTTCCCTCCCCCCCCTCCTTTTACAAAAGAAGAATTTGGGCCACAGGAGGATAATATACTTGAGCCCATAGCTGGGAAATGTCGATAATGTTGATCTGGACCTTGTTTGTTCAGAGATCCTCTTTCCATATCAATGCCTTTGCTCTCAGAAGAGCTGTTGCACTGGCCTTGGATGAGCAGGGCTAATACATTGTGTTAAGGGACAACACAAGGCCTGTATGGATATCCAACATGACTAAGATGACTAATGCTAGACATCTTAGGGGCTATGAGTCAGCCAAAAGTGTTCAGGGAACTACAAAGTGAGCAGTGATGTAATCCACTTTATAATTCTTCCCAGAAAAAATGCCACTTTCATGTGATTATGTGTAAATATGGCCTAGCAATCAGAGGAATGCACCTTTTGCCTTTACCTATTGCTCTTTGCCTTTTCCAGTCTGCCTATGTAGGCCCATGTGTGTCTGTATGCAACCTCTTTGTTGGTCTGTTCTTGTGCATGCTTCTCTGTGACCCATGTGTACTATCATGTCCCCAAGTGCTTGCTGGTTTCTGCCCACCTAGAACCCTATGTGCCAATAAACATATTTCCTGGCTGCCTATGACTCCTTGATCTCCTGGCCTCCTGTGACCCTCCTCCACCCTGGCATTGAAGTTTGGACCTCACACTGTTTTTGTACTCTCCAAGTCTGAATATGGAGGAAGCAACATTTCTTAGCATTAGTATCTTTATAAATATCATTACTTCTGTAATTATTGGCATAGCATTAATNCCTCTTTCCTTTTCAACTTTAGGTCTATGACAGACNTCTTTAACACATATTTCTCCCTGACTCTATTAGTCCTTGATCCTGAGCATTAAACTAAGTTTCTTGCTTTTTTCAAATCTTGTTATTTATTTTTGTAATTCAATCCTTTATGCATCTGTTTGTCCTTTGTGTTATTTTTTAATTTCTTTAATAACTTGTACAGTAGTTTTAAGAACCAAATATCTAAATATGATATTTGTATATGTGAAAATTGTTTTGAGAGCACTAATGCCAAACCAAGGATATAATTAGGATGTTAACTCATACATTGCACATAAACACAAAATCTGCAAAAGCTGAGAAACATTCCTAACCACAGGAAGGGGTCACTGTCAGAAACACATAAGNAGCCATTTCTTGAGCAGAAATGACTCATACAGAAAGAACTTGACAAGTAAAGGTCAAAATTTAGAGAGAAATCTAAAAATGTTTTAATAGTTTGGTTCAATAAGCTAAGATGGAAAAAAAACACCCATTAGAAAGTCTATGAATTGCTGTCACTTATGTGCTTGCCCTTTTTAATCTGTGCCCATATGATAGCCAAGCTCCATTCAGCTACACTCCTTTGATTCTGGGGAAGAATCAAAAGCATAGAAACACTTGAATATATGGGGGATGGTTGGGTTCAAGAGTGGGGCAAGCAATTGGTATGAAAATAAGAGAAAGTTTCAAAGTTTATATTGTAAACCATTTTTCCCTTTCCTATTAAAACTAGTTGGCTATAGCACTGTTGCAAAGAAACTTCTTTGAAATCACAGCTAGAGATTGCAAATATACTGTTTAGTGGATAGACTCACTTTGTCTTCTTTTTATTTCTGAATATAGACTTTTGTGGGATAAAGGACAAAGGGACACTGTAAAGTACCATATAATATAAAGCAGTGATTAATGGAATTTCAAATGAAATCTATATAACCTTTCAAAAATTTAGTGTGGAAGAAATAGTCATGTTATGACAATACTATACACATAAGGTAAAAGATGAGGAAGAAAACTATATAAATATGAATGTATACTATTGTATAGATGTGTAATTTTGATGATTCTCAAATATATTATATTCTTTATTGCTGCATGGGCACCTATACCATGTAGAAAAATACAGGGAAATAGCTAATTCATGCATGTGCACACACACACGTTGAAACCTGTTAAAACAAGACAAATGGCATCTACAGGACAAAGGCCTGGTTTGGTAGAAGTAGGTATATTGTATTTTCCAGGAGAGACAAGTCATCATTACCACAGAGGAGGACTGGCACCAGATCACAGCACATGAGGAGATATAGGAAGTGTTATTAATGTCATGGAAAAATAGAATCAGCATACACTCTGCTCCTGAGCTGTATCCTTAGCCAAGAATCGTGGGATTTCATAGTGATTCGCCTTCTCAGTCTTACATTCTTTCACAGTTACGAGAACTAGTGCTTAGTACTGTTAAGTGATTGTTTTTCAAAGCTGTCAAGTAGCTGTTTAAAGTTCAGAAGCTGACTGAGTTCTTCCTGGTTTTTGAATTTTATTTTATATATATATTGATAATTTATTATGATTTGTATTTATTTTGAACAAAGAGATATGTGATCTGTATATATGAACAGTGGGATGTGTTGACCAAAACACTCAACATTTCTATTTATTTATTTATATTTTAAAGTGTTTAATTGAAATAAAATTATATCATTTTTCTCTCTCTTTCCTCCCTCTATCCAGTCCCAGCTACTCTCCCTCAAATCTCTACATCTCCTCAACTTTCATTTTGATAGTATCTTTTTCTTTGATTATCATTGCTACACCTCCCCACACATATACGTATGCATAAATATATATAAATAAACCTGCTGAGTACATGTTGGTAGTTTATGTATATATGATTTCAGGGCATATCACTCTGCTTTGGAGCATCAATAATGGGGCTGATTCCGGGGAGAGGTTAATTCTTCTTCCAGCAGTCTTCAGTTGCCTGCAGTTCTTTGCCTAAGGGTAAGACTCTAGGAAATTTTCCCCTTTCCATGTTAACATGCTCATTGCTATGGGCATTGTCCCAGTCTTGTTTATGTATCCATTGCTAGCAGTGATCCTACTAAAATCAGGAAAACTTCACTTCTTTTCAATACAATGCTGGAAGTACTAGCTGGAGCAAAAAGGCAAGAGAATGAAATTAAGGGATAGAAATAGGTAAAGGAGTATGTTGTCAGTTATTTTTGCTCTTTTGGGGGCCCACCACCCAGCTCTCAAATAAATCACACACATAGAGGTTTATTCTTAATTATAAATGCCCGGGCTTAGTTTGGCTTGTTTCTAGCCAGCTTTTCTTAACTTTAAANTATCCCATCTACCTTCTGCCTCTGGGCTTTTTCCTTTTCTTGCTTCTGTAATCTTACTTTCACTCTTACTCTGCAACTGGCTTGGAGGCTGGCCCCTAGAATTCTCCTCTCCTTGTTCTCTTACTCTTTGTTCTTTTGCCTAGATTTCTCCTTCTATATATTCTCTCTGCTTGACAGCCTAACCTTTCTCCTGCCTTGCTTCTGGCTGTTCAGCTCCTTTTTTTAGACCATCAGGTGTTTTAGACAGGCAAAGTAACACAGCTTCACAGAGTTAAACAAATACAACATAAACAAAAGTAACACACCTTAAATAATATTCTACAACAGAAGTCAAATTATCCTACTTGCAAATGGTATGCTATTGTACATAAAAGATCCACAAAATTGCATTAGAAAAGTTCTAGAAAGAATCAGCAATTTCCGCGAAGTGGTAGGGAACAAAACCAACTTACAAAATACACCACTAATAAACACATTGAGAAAGAGGTCATGGGCACATTCCCATTTGTATTAGTATAAAAAATAAGACATCTTGGAATAAACTTAACCTCTGAAAACATTGAGAAAGACAGTATAAAATGGAAAGGCATCCCTTGTTCATAGGTTTATAGAATTAATGCAGTAAATATGACCATCCTCTACTAAAAGCAATGTATAGATTCAGTGTAATCCTATTCAAAATACCCACACCATTCTACACAGAAATAGAAAAAAATCCTAAAATTAAGAGAGAAACAGCAGAAAATATCCTGGATAGTAAAAATAGTCCTGAACAAAAAGATGAATAAATGGATTGCTATTGTAGTCCTCAACATATTTTATAGATTTATATTAATAAAAAGAATGGCACTGGTATAAAAACAGACATACAGATCAATAAAACAAAATAGAAGACCCAAATATGATGTGAGCATACAGCCAACCACAGAGACCAGGAAAATATAATGGGGAGTGGGTGGGAATGGAATAGCAGGATACAGGTGATATAAAGTGGGAAATGGAGTTATGGGAAGGGAACAAGCTAGGGAGGAGATAGGGAAGTCAATTCAGAAAGAGAAGGAGAGATGAGAGACATCACCAAGATTGTTTAATAAAGCCTCAAGGAATAATATTATTTTATATTTACATAGAATTATACATACTACATGTAAGTGTATATGTATTAAAGGAAAGAATATACATGGGTGTTAGATATACCAGTCCTGTAGGCCAAAGTTGGATGCCCCAACATCATAGAAGAACCTAGGGTGACTGTTCAGGCAGCCAGATGTCCCTGTTGTTAGGTAACATTTCATCCTTCTGTGATCTTTAATTGAGCTGAAGACCAGCTAGTCACAGTTAACGTTTTCCTTAGTTATGATAAAAGGTAAATTAGCTATAAAACTTTAGAGTCACAAAAATAAGAAAAATAATACAGTATATTCTCTAAGTTTGCCAAATACAAATGGATTGGATATTGTAACGGTTAATTCTTACTAAATAACTGTTTTGTTGTATATAATTTTTACTATGTTAAAGTTAACACCTTCCTTTTTAATTAGACAAAAAGGGGGAAATGTGCAATATTCCTTTATACTGTGCAAATATATGTTGCTGTGATTGGTTTAATAAAGATGCTGACTGGCCAATAGCTGGGCAGGAAGAGATTGAGTGGGAGAGCCAGACTAAGAGGATGCTGAGAGAAAAAAAGGGCAGAGACTAGAGTTGCCAGAAGATGAAGAGAGAAGCAAAATGGGCATGCTGTACTAAGAAGAGTTACCAAGCCACATGGCAAAGCATAGATAAGAAATATGGGTTAACATAAATGTAAGAGTTAGCTAGTAATAAGCCTGATCTGTTGGCCGAGCATTTGTAATTAATATTAAGTCTCCCTGGGAACTGGCACTTGGGCAAGAAATGTCTGCCAATACATGGGCATCCCATAAGAGCCATAGACTAACAAAAATTTCAGTACTTAGCATGAAAATCCTCCTTTCAAATGGTTTTTCAGGGTAGTCCAGGTGACTCCCCAGAAAATACAGATTATACATGTAGCCCTTGGTTGCTTCTCACGGATTGAAAATAGGTCCCTCTTGCTGAAGACACCACAACTTAGAACATTTTTTTTGGTTGAGACAGGATTTCTCTGTGTAGCCTTTAGAGCCTGTCCTGGGACTCACTCTGTACACCAGGGTGGCCTCAAACTCACAGAGATCCGCCTGCCTCTGCCTCCCGAGTGCTGGGATTAAAGGCGTGTGCCACCACTGCTCGGCAGAACATTTCTTTTTAATAGGCTTTTATTTGGTGTGTGTGTGTGTGTGTGTGTGTGTGTGTGTGTGTGTGTGTGTCCATGTGTCTGCTCATGCATACATATGTCATGGTGAACATGTGAAAGTCAGAGGATAACTTGTGGCAGTCTGTTCATTTGTTCCACCATTGGGTCCTGAGGGTGGAACTCTGGTTGTTGGGCAGCAAGTGCCTTTACCAGCTGAGCAACCTCATCAGTCCCCAAGGAACATTTCTATCCCCTCAAGTAGACATAATTTCATCTTCCTGTGAAAATTAAAGGGTGTATTGTTTCATAATCAATACTGCAATCAGTAGCATTTTATGTACTANTCTTTTCTTTTGCATGGATCAAATTCTGTTTAAGTTTACAAGGTTTTGCATATTAAGTATATTTTTATTTTTTATTAATGAACAAAGAAACATNCATACACATACAATACACACATGTATATGCTTTCAAGCAAATTTGACAGTACTTTTCAATGATGAGAAATAATACCAGGTCTTTGTGTATACTAGGAGAGTACTCTACCTTTGAGCTAAAAGCCAGCCCTTTACCACTTCTTTTTGATACAAATCTCGCTGCAAATGAGGTCCTGGGGGAGTACTATACTAAATTTAAGATTTAGTCAAGAGGTAAACATGGTCTCACCACCATGGCAATGGCAATGGAAATTCCAAATGAATTTAGAGTTTGTAGTTGTAAGCTTTCTTTTTTCTGCTTATTCCTAAAGATCATATTAATTGGAAACTGCAGACTGTCTTTGAAACTATTAGATGATAAATAAGTTGACCCGCAGATAAAATCCAAACTCTAATATAAAATACAATATATATTTGAAGATTTGAAAGTTTAATTACAAGTAGTGTTGCATAACGCACAAAACTTTTATATCAGTATAGTTCTCTTTCCCTTTTCCTAATTTGGAAGGAATTAGAATTTAAGAATGTTTTCAGCCATTTAATCACAGAAGTGCTCTAGCAGTCTTTGAAAGCTTTCCTGAGGTTTGATGCTCAGGTTTGTCACATAACAGCTGTGGAAGCTGGGGAGGATTTTGTAATCTTTTAGCTTCTGTTTACTGATGTGAAAAGTGAAGTGTGCACTATGGGGCCTCATCATGTTGTGAATAGTAAATAGATATATGATATTTGGAAAGCATAAACAGCAGCCCTTACTTAGCTCATTGTATTCACTCAAGGACAGTGTTTTTTGCACTCTCAAAACCAGAAATTGAGGAACTAAGGAGTTTATAGATCTCTGATAGACAGGCAGCCAGGGGGAGGGACCATAGTTAGATAATTGAGATGGTGAATTTCCAGCTTCTTCTTTATCCATCCTGACCTGACAAAAGCCTGGCAGCTTGAAACAAAGGCCTAGTAGGCTTTTTCTCCTCCAGCATGGCTGTCTGGAAATAGACAGAATCTATAAACTCAGGACCAGGACTAGGACCAGGATGTGTTTACCTCAAACTGGCCTATAAACTTCCCTGTGTTTGTTGAAAAAAAAAAACTACCCAAAATAAGAGAAGAAGAACTTTCAAAGACTCTGAAACCCCCAATCTTCCAGAAGAAGCTGGACTTAGGGATCTTGAGGGCCTCTTCTGCTTTGCAGAGGGTTCCTGTTTCCATGTGCTTTGCTTGAGTGTGTTTCCTCACCTTTAATAAAGATTTTCTCTGTGTCTTTCATCTCCACTGGCTCTTATAATCCTCCTACTTCTTCCTCAGAGTTCTCTGAGCCCTGAGGGGGGTGTTGATGGAGACATCCCATTTAAGACTGGGGTTCCAAGGTCTCTGTGGTGGTTTGAATGAAAATGGCCCCCATAAACTCATAGGGAGAGGCATTATTGGAGGTGTGGCTTTGTTGGAGTAGGTATGGGCTTGTTGGAGGAAGTGTGTCACAGGGTTGAGCTTCAGAAGCTCAAGTGAGGTCCAATGTCACTCTCTCTTCCTGATGTCTGCCAACTCTCAGCTGTAGAACTCTCAGCTGTAGAACTCTCAGCTACCTCTCCAGCACCATGTCTGCCTGTGGGCCACCATGCTTCCCACCATAGTGATGATGGACTAAACCTCTGAGCTGTAAGCCAGACCCAATTAAATGTTTTCTTTTATGAGAGTTGCNGGGGAGGGGAAAAAAAGAGTTGCCATGGTCATGGTGTCTCTTCACAGCAATAAAACCATAACTAAGACAGTCTCTCATTCTTTGTACATTGTCCAGCTATGGGTCTCTGTATGGGTCTACTACAGGAGGAAGCTTCTCTGATGATGGTTTACCATGACACTGATTATGAGTATAACAGAATGTCATTAGGAGTATTTTTTTTTCTGCGTTCATATAACAGNGTTATTTGGTTTCCTCCTAGATACATAGCCTATCTAGTGTCTGGTTCTTGGCCACCCAGGCAGTGTTGGGATAGGTACCATCTCATGGAGTGGGCTTTAATTCCAATCAGATATTGGTTGATTACTCTCACAAGTTTGTGCAACTATTATACCACTGTGTCTTGTAGGCAGGTCACATTGTAGATCATAGGGTTTGGAGCTGGGATGGTGTTCACCTTTCTCCTCTGTTGGCATGCATAGTACCTTCCAGTACCACAAATAGTAGTGAGTAGGGGTGAAGACACTAGGTAGGCATCAGCTTGATTTCTCATGTTCAATGAGTTATGCAGTTGTTATCTTCAGCAATAGGGCATTATCATCAGTTTGTAGAGCATCACCAATATCCTTGGCAATAGTCTGGGATATAATAGGGATTTCCATAGGGCCTCCTTGACCAATAACTCAATTAGATCTAACCCAATCCCAGCACTGGAGGTTTCATTTGATGGTGAGTATGATTCCTATGCTTTTTCTTTGACTCTTCCTCCCCCATTTGTTTTATCCTGTTTTGATTTGTTTGTTTCTTATTATATTTTATTTTTGTATATTACTATTTTATAGATACCTGTTTGTATTTTAATGAGAGAGAGGAATAAAGGATGTGGATTTGGATGGGCAGTGAAGTGGGAAGACCTTGGAGGAATTGGCAGAGGGAAACAGAAACTGTAATCAAAATATATTGTATGAAAAAAAGTCTATTTTCTGTTTTTCAATATTTTTCTTTTTATTTTAAGAAGTTTCAAGTTTATCATTAAAATGTTTATCAACTATAAACTTAATTAACCCTATACTATCAAAATATCTGCAAGAGATGGGTTATACTGAATAACATGTAAACTATTTCACCTCTGTGAGCACATTTTATGTGACTTATTTGAGGCATACAGAGCAACAGTGGGCAGAATTTGTGTCATTGGGGTTGTTGTCTTCTGTGTCAAGGAAGTTAATTTCTGCCTCCAGCTTCATTTGATTCTCTCTGTAAAATGCAATATTATAATTGTCTGTCCTATTGTCCAACTATATGGCTATTCTTTCACCTGCAGTACCATAACTACTATGCTTGGAAGTGATTCTGAAAATGTTGGAAACATTGGAAGATAAAATTATCATTAAAAAGGACTTAGATTTTCTGAATGTGTGGAGAAAACACAAAGTCCCTTTTTATGTTGGAAAACAAGAGCAATACAACAACAGCAACAANAATAGTAACAACAACAACAGCAGCAGCAACAATAAAGAATCAGACAATTATTATGTGAGGCAAATCTGCTTTCCTATGTCTAAGATAAATACAACATAAATTTGTATATGCAGCTTTAAGCATTTCTCCTAATTGTTTTATAGTTCACAATGGCAATGAATGAGTCCAGTATTCTTTGAGAATATATTTATTTCACTTTTAATCTGACCTGATGAAGGGATATATCGGTTTGTTTTCCTTCCTGTACTTTAAGAATGATTTCAGCTGTCAACATGCCCACAGTTCCTAATTCAGCCAACTCTTAAGCTCTCAAGCTGGTGTTGCCTATGAAGAAGCCACCAATTTGCTTTTCTTGATTTTTTTTTATGGTCCTTCAGTTTTACTCTGACATTACCTTCATTGGTTATCATTATATTTTTCCTGTGAATCTGTAGAGATTCTTAAGTATCTATGCTATCTTATGTCTTTAGTATCTGTGTATTTACTAATTATGAAAAATTTCAGTCATGAGGAATCTAAAAGCATGTATCACATAACATCGGATTCCAAAGTGGAGAAAAGCCCAACTATACTCACTACTGTTCTATTTCTAAATGAAAATACAAATGTACATGGAAATGCTAACTTAGGTTTCAGTTTAGATTGGCCTGCCTTTACTTTGGTTTTGTGTTCTTCCATGACAGAAATCTAATTTCAAACAAAACAAGACAAAAAAGCCATCTTCTGTTGATTCTTTGTGCTGTGTCTGAGATCTTCTCTGATGTGACCTTTTGCACTGGAGAGTCTTATTGTTTTCTTGGTTCTTTAACTGGCAGAGAAAATGTACCCAGCCAAGATCACTAGGTGGTAACAAAATGATGGAACAAATCCCATGCATGAAATCCATTCTCCTTTTTCTGGATGGAATTAAGTTCAATGATAAAAATCCACCAACTGAATCCAGGTGCATTCAGTTGATACAGGACCAAGCCCCTCTCCCCATGTACCAGACTTTGCTGTCCTCCCATGGGAGAACTTAACCTTTCGGAGGAGGGGATGAGGGGTGGGTTGGGGGAAGGCTAGGGGCTGGGAGGAGGGAGGAGAGGGAAATCTGTAAAAAGTTTAAAAAAGGAAAAAAAGTATCAGATATGAAATAAAATATTTTTTAAAAAAAGAGCATATTAAAAATTTAAAGAATTAATAAAAATGTTAATAATTCAATCTTAGACCAAAATTAAAGAAAAACACAGAAACTAGCAAATGTATTAAGACAATGTCTGTTAGGGCAAGAGAATACAAGAAACAAAGTTTTATCACCTCTTCGTGTCTTTCCAAGAACAGAAATAACCTTCTCTGTAGAGTGCCTCCAGTACAAGCTTTTGTGTAAAGTGAGTCTTTTTTTTTGTTATTGTTGTTTTGTTTTTCAAGACAGGATTTCTCTGTGAAGCTTTGGCACCTTTCCTGGAACTCACTCTGTAGACCAGGTTGGCCTCGAACTCACAGAGATCCACCTGCCTTTGCCTCCCGAGTGCTGGTATTAAAGGTGTGCCCCACCACCGCCCGGCTAAAATGGGTCTTCTTAATGATCTGAGCTGAACGCAGGGTCTGTGATGAAGCNTTCCTGCTATCAACTGACTATGGCAAATTGCACTGATTGTGCCAAAGCCTGTCTGCTATCAAATGACTATGGACAATTTTCCTCATGCTTTAAAAACATATTATATGGACTCTAGGTGATTTGGAAGAGAAATGTTCTCCATAGGCTCAGGAATTTGAATACTTGATCCCTATTGGTGGTTTTGTG
This sequence comes from Neotoma lepida, assembly GCA_001675575.1. Taxonomy (NCBI): domain Eukaryota; kingdom Metazoa; phylum Chordata; class Mammalia; order Rodentia; family Cricetidae; genus Neotoma; species Neotoma lepida. The sequence continues at coordinate 57,903 of LZPO01117497.1, forward strand.
TAGAAAGGTTACATCCCTTCCGGGAATAAGAGCCTTGTTGGAGGAAGTATGTCACTGGGTCATTGGGAGTACTCTGTGAAAGTATATAGCTCCATCCCACTTCCTGTTTTCTCTTTCTTTTCCTGTGTTGTATGGAATATGATCTCTGCTTCTTGATCCTGTTGCCATGACTCCCATCACTATGAAAANGATAAGGAAAATGTGTATTTTACCTTATGGTTTATTGATTGTTGTTTCTCATTTATAGTTCATTAATTATAGCCCTAATTTTGATTATGTCTTCCCAGGTATTATTTTGGGTTACTGTTATTTTTTTCAATGATTTCAGTTACATCATTAAGTTATTCATTTGAGTTCTCTCTATTTTTCTGATGTAGACACCTGATTGTATGAAAGTTTTTCTATAAAATTCCAGAGATTTGGGGATGCTGTGTTTTCATTTTCATGCAATTCTAGACCTTTTGAAATTTCCTTCTTGATTATTTTCTGGAACCAAATATCATCCATTAGTGTTTTCTTTAGTGTCTATAATGTGTATGCTTTCTGGTCTGAACATTGCACTGCACTTTCCTAGAATTCAATAGGTCAATAGAATTTACCTATTTTTTTAGACTTTCTTTGTGTTCTTTGCCATCAGTTTTGGGGAGAGTTCTATGTACTGGTGAGGAGAAATAGCTATTGTTTAGTTATTAGCTAGATTGTTAGGTTAATGTCATTTAGGTCCATTTGATTTACGATATCATTTAATTCTGGCTTTTTTCTGTTTATTTTTGTACAGATGATAGTCGAATAATGAGAGTTGAGTATTAAATTAAATGACTTGATTTAACTCATTTCTACGAATCTACATTCCACCATGTGGTTTTTGCCTCTCTTTCATTTGTATGTCTGAATTCCTCAGTGTTTCTCTGGAATCTCATGCATTCTTAGATTCTCACTCTGATTTTCACTCTCTGCCAAGAAGTCTCGCCAATACCCTCCTGCCTAGCTATTGGTCATTCAGCTCTCTATTAACCATCATGTTCCTTAGGCAGGTGAGCAAAAACATAGACACATCTTTAAACAGTTTAAACAAATATTCTATAGCAAAGAAGGTCATGTTAGTTTGTTTAAGAAAGTTCACAATGATTTACCATAACAACAGAAAGTAACTAAAACATCTACTATAACCAAATTGGGGAAATTTGTGGTTGCACACCTACAAGATTTTTTTTTCTTTTGTGATGAAAATAAGTACACCTGTGTGTGGTATGCATATATTTTGATTTGTAATGTCTTCTGTTGTGTTGTTCTATTGGTGAGGATAAAGTGAATTTAATTGTCTTTTCTGACAATTTTTGAGTTGAATTCTATTATGTCAAATGTTAGAATAGCTGGGCCTGCTTGTTTTTATACTATTTGCATATAATATTCTTTTCTATTCTTTTGCCCTAAGGTAGTTTCTATCATTGAAGGCACAATGTATATTTTGGAGCCATCAAAATGATGGGTTCTGTTTTCCAATCCAATCAGCCAGCCTTTGCTATTGTGTCAGGGAATTGAAGCCTTTAACATTCAAAGGTATTACTTTAAGATGTATACTATTTCCTGTCATTTCATTGATTTTATGATATTTTCTTGGACTTATTTTTTGATAACTGCCCTGGTATAATCTATCCCTTTTGAACTCTTGATTATTTTTATCTTTCTCTTCAGATTGAGCTAGTCTATCTAGTATGCTTTGTAGTGCTGGGTTAATTGCCATACGTTCTTTTAATGTAACTTTGCCATGGAACATTTTTATTTCTCCTTCAATTTAAATTGATAGTTTCCCCTGGTATCATAATTTGGATTAACCTTATGACTTTTCAGAATTTGGAATACAACTTTCAACATCTTTCTGGCTTTAAATGTTTCTGTTGAATAATAATGTGTCATTCTAGTAGGCCTGTCTTTATGGGTAACTTGTCCTTTCTTGCTCAAATCTTTCAATACACTTTTTATTGTGCTTTAATATTTTAGTATGTTATATTATTGAGAGTTAATTTTCTGGTCCTTTCTATTTGGAGAACTTCAGGCATCTTAAACTTGGATAGACAACTCTTTCTCCAGGTGCAACAAACACACACACACACACACACACACACAACTGTCTCTTATACACATCTAGATGTGTATAAGAGACAGCCATGTTTGTCTTTCTGTGTCTGGATTACCTCACTCAGGAGGATCTTTTCTAATTCCATCCATTTGCCTGTATATTTCATGATGTCATTGTTTTTTTACAGCTGAGTAATACTCCATTGTGTATTTGTACCATGTTTTCTTTATCCATTTTTCAGTTGAGGGACATCTAGGTTGTTTTCAGGTTCTGACTATTACAAATAAAGCTTCTATGAATAAAGTTGGACAAGGATCCTTGTGGTATAATTGAGTATCCTTTGGGTATATATCCGAGAAGGGTATAGCTATGTCTTGAGGTAGATCAATTCCCAATTTCTGAGAAATTGCCATATTGTTTTCCAAAGCAGCTGTACAAGTTTGCACACCCTCTCCAGCATGAGCTGTCACTTGTTTTTTTGATCTTAGCCATTCTGACAGATGTCAGATGGAACCTCAGAGTCGTTTTGATTTGCGTTTCCCTGATGGCTAAGGTTGTCGAACATTTCTTTAAGCATTTCTTGACCATTTGAGATTTTTTCGTTGAGAATTCTCTGTTTGATCAGCATCCTATTTTTAACTGGATTATTTGGCTTTTTGATGTCCAGTTTCTTGAGTTCTTTATATATTTTGGAAATTAGCCAGCCCTCTTTCAGATGTGGGGATGGTGACGATCTTTTTCCATTCTGTCGGCTGCTGTTTTGTCCTATTGACAGTGTCCTTTGCCTTACAGAAGCTTTGCAGTTGCATGAGGTCCCATTTATTAATAGTTGATCTTAGTGTCTGAATTATTAGTGAAAGTCTGCACTATTCAGGAAATTATCTCCTGTGCCAATGCATTCGAGGCCATTCCCCACTTTCTCTTCTATCAAATTCAGTGTATCTTAGATAAAATCGAATAGTTGAAACAGTAACTAAACCCCATTAATAAAGTCTTATTCATATTCCCATTAGTTAAAATTTATTGAAATTAGGTGAAATGTGGAGATAAAAAATAATATGGATCAGAATTCTTTAGAATTATCCTATGATTATTTCTATGGCATCTCTTCCAAATTGCTTTTTAAAATTTTCTGAATGTGAATTAGCTCCTATTTTCAAAACCAGAAAGAAAAACACAATTCACAGCTACCTCCAACAATGCTAGGAAATTGCATGTTATCATGTGGAGTGTGTTGGTTTGTGCATTTTTATTTATTTTTTTATTTTTTTGAGATTACAATATAACCATGTCATTTCCTCCTTCTCTTTTCTTCCTCAAAACCTTCTCGTTGCTCTCTATTAAATTCATAGCCTCTTTTTAAACTGTTGTTACCTGCATATATGCACATGCATATACAGCTAGATTCCTAAATATAACATACTAAGTCTGTATAATGTTATTTGTGTGTATGTTTTCGGGGCTGACCATTGGTATTGGATACTCAATTGGTGTGACCTTGCCTGGGGAAGACTATTTGTCCTACTCTCACCATTCCTTATTTGCTTATAGGTCTTTGTGTAGGGTAGAAGCCTCCTTTCTACCTATCCACTTTGACATGTGNATTTTTGTTGCCCTTGTTCAGCACATGTTTAGGCAGTCTTGTTGGTGAGACATAGGTGTAGCTTCTAACATTACAAGGATATACGGTCTCACAGCAGTCTCCCTGATCTGTTGGCTCTTACAATCCTTCCATAACCTCCTCTGCAATGTTCCTTGAAGTCTTAGGTTGGGGAATTTTTTGTAGATGTATCCCTTAAGACTTGGTAGACAACTCACAACAAATGAAATTGCAGTTATGCAGTTTTTAATTACTTAGGTTGAGTTATCCCAGTCTTGGACTGTATTAGCTTTCTGTTGTGTGTGTTCCAGCCTCTGGCTTACCAACTTAAAACAGAGCATGCTTACCGTTATCTAGGTCCATTGTCTGAGTCAACTCAGGTTGCCATGGTGAAGTAGACGGGTTGGCTGGGGTTGTGACCACCTAACCTAAGGCTCAGGATCCTCCTACAAGCTTATTGGGAGTTGGAAAATTCAGTTCCTTGCAGCTGTAGCAAGGAACTCTTTGTTTTCTTCCTAGTTGTCAACTAGAGGTGGCTCTTAAGTCCTAGATGTCACCTACAGTTTGCTGTTCAGTGGCCCTCATGTCTGTTACCAAAATTGAGGTTTGCTTTCCTCTGAACCAAAGGAATGCAAAGGATGCTGTTAAGCATCTTCCTCCAGCTGGCTATGTCTCAGTCTTAGAAAATGTTATAATTGTGGTGATAACTGGCCTGTGACCTTATGTTATATAATGTAACTTAGGAACGACCATCTTATAGTCACATGTATGCNCACACTCAAGGGAATGCATCTGCACAGACATGACCACCACAGACAGGAGTACTGGGGACTCTCAGAGTTCTGTTGAGGTGCTGTACATNGCTCCATTTTACAGATAAACAAACAGAGATATACAACAGTTGACTGATGTATCTGCATAAATCTATGTCACTAATAAGTGACAGGGTTAACAGACATCAAATTTAAAGGACTGGACCCATAACTATTATGATTAACAGGAGACTGAATGGTACAAAAAAATCAAATTATCCTCAGTATTGTTAACCTCCTTTTTTAGTTTCCATTCAGATTTGTGGACTTCTATGTTTATAACTCTCATCTAGATGCCTTGCTTGAGCTACAGTCCCTTATCTCTTGGTATCTGCTGCAATTTTCTAATTTTATGACTCAATTCAGATTCCACTCATTCAAAACCAATTTCGAGAAATTACCCTGCCTAAGTCCGAGATTTCTATCAGGTGAATTATCACTTCCTTGCAGTGTTTAAACTTCCTTTGTTGTACTGTTGAGTGATAGGAAATCTGTATCCTTGGACCTGTTCTGGAGCTCACAGGGAGCAGAATTCAGTCAATCCCTGGCTCTGTGTGGGTCTCAGTCTCACCAATAGTCAATGCTTTGTCTGATAGCCACATGTTTTGTCCCAGTCCTGTCACATTTGATAGTGACAGTTTGCAATTCAGCCCTATTTTAAAAGTAAATGTCCACTTTAGTTATTTAGTAAATAAAATACATTAAGCTCTTTTCTAAACCCTGTGTGTATAACTTTTATGCTTTTTAAAGTTGTATTTCAACTGNATTCAATTCACTAACAAGTAGAATCCAATAGTGAAAAATTAGCAAATAAAAATGAAATACAGAAGTGTTGCCATAGTCTGAGTTTGGAAAATACACTGCAAGTAGTAAATTACTATTAAATAGATACAATCTACTTTCATAATGCAAGCATTTTTTTCTCAAGAAGAATGCAAGCTTTGCATTGTTTATCACTATGAGCCAGTAAAGAAATGCCTTAGATGCATTTTCTACTTTAATTTGTGCTAACATTTACCTACAATGATTTTGTAGGTATACTATAGCTTATGTGACTAAAAACACTTCCTATGAACAAACATATTAAAGTACTAAGGACATGCCCTTGGTAGTGGTTAAGATGAAAAACACATAAGAGACTGCCTACTGCCATCTCCATGCATCCATTTGTTAGCCAGGTGGGCTTGTCTGTTTTATTTTCATTTAATATTTTTATTTATTCTGTGAAATTTTCACACATTTGAACAAAGTAGTTTGATCATATTTATTCACTATTAACTCTCTCCAACTCCCTTTAANACTCCCACTCCATTTTCCATTAATTTCATGACCTCTGTATTATTATTAATAACCCCCTGAACATAATTAGTGATGCCCATATGCTCAAGGGTATGGGATCATCCACTGGCAAATGTCCAGTGGCTATGTCCTCAAACTGGCTCTCCCTCTTCAGCTTCCATCTACTGCAAGTATCTCCTCAGCTAGGAGTGGGGGTTGGGGGGATTTGGAAATTTCTGTCCCATCTATGCTGGAATGTTGCTGCATTCATCTTGTGCAGGTAACCACAGCTGCTGTTAGTTAATGTGGACAAAAGCTGTGTCATACCCAGATATCAGCATTCATGGCACTCCTATTTACCAGCTCTTATGTCTTTTCTGTTCTCTCTTCTATGATGTCCTCTGAGTTTTGGATGAGGGAGGTTGATACAGGTGACTAATCCACAGCTGAGCACTCACAGGATATTATCACCTGTTGTACAGATGTGTCATGAGNAAACAGTGTTAATGTTATAAAAACAATTGAACCTCATATGACAAATATAAATGAAAAACTTAATTGGTAAAATATTTTGGACTAAAATTTTACTCTTCATATACTTTGGAAATACAAATCTAGTATAGAAAACTTAAAATANCTACCTGAAACATTCTATACATGATGTGAAATAGCAACTTAGAACTATATTTATTAGTAATTATCTGTGATAGATAATAAGAATGTTTACACAATATTCTTTTCCAAATGGAAAAAAATGAAGCTTCATTTTGTGCAAACAAAAACAAAATTACTGTATTATCGCTATTATTTTGTTATTATTTTTTCATTTTCCCATACAAGGTCAAACTTTCACATTGGAACAATTATTTTGAAATTGCTCTCTCTTTTGTTAGATATAGATTTGATGGATTGTGTCTAGGTAGTTTTTATCCTTTAAAATAACAATTGTGGTCAAATGAACACAGCGAAATAAGCAAAAATCCATTTGTATGTTACCNAGGTACTGTGGCACAGAAGCAGCGTTGGTCTGGACCTTTTAGCAACCTTGAGCAAGGAGAGAGACAGCTTTTTCCTTCTAACAGCCGGCTGTGCGCTTGGTGTGAGTCGGGTAGTTTACAGATTAAATCAAACGCAAAAATTGGGTCATAAATTCTATGGAGTTCTGTTTTGGGAAATATATTGGGAACAAAGTGGGATGCAGCAGTCAGCAGCGTCTCCTCTAGGGCCTGGCAGGAACAAACAACCAGACATAAATACAAAATTAAAATTGGTACAATTAAGTTACAGAGTGATTTCAGTCTCCAGATCCCCATTCAAGGCTGTGCCTTTGGTTTAAAGTCACCAGCAGAAAAGTTTCTTTGCAGAGTTCCCGTTTCCAGACTCCACTGAAAATTCTTTCCTTGGGCTCACTGCAGCCATAAGGGATTTGTCAGAGTTTTCTAATTCTACAGCTATTAGATAAAATGATAAGGCAGCTGGGTCACTGGAAGGGGAAGCATCCAAACGGCGGATTTTGCTGGCTTAAAGAAAAATAAAAATGACGTATAAAATAGCAAGCCCCGTGGAACGATATAAAGAAAAGTCAGGAGGTAAGTGTGCAGCTATAGGACATGTTTAAAGCTAGGATTCTCAGAGTGTCTATTTTCATTTGAAAGCTGTTGCCAGGAGCAAAGATTCACTTAGTTTTGGCAGGTTCAGAATATCTTTCTGNTTCTTTTGACTCAAAATAAATACAAGAAATCTACAGATAATCCAAGACCCTGCCCACTCTCCCCTCCCCAATGCTACGCTCCTTCCTGGTGTTTGGTTCTCCCACTCTCATCTAGGCTTTCTTGTTGAGGGGAAAGTTTCAGAAAGCTGCCAAGAACCAGATGGGAAGAAGGTTCTCCGGGACAAATGTTGAACACATAGCTTCAAGCACCTACTACAGTATGTGTATCAAGATTGAACCAAATGTTTGTGGACTGAGTGATATTTTTCACATCCTGGATTTTAACAAATTTATATGAAGTAACTGCAGTCCATGCAAAGCAAATGCTCATGACATACAGAATCCTGAATGTACCCTAGGCAGCCCCTGAACCATGGCTGATAATTA
>LZPO01117498.1:0-14970 GCA_001675575.1 Neotoma lepida
AGATGTGAAAAATGAAGTTGTTAGTGAAAAGCCGTATGCAAATATCATCAAACTCTGGAACATTTCCCATTACTTATTAAAAGGACATTGCCAACTTGGAGTGACACACATTTCAATTTTTAAATAAATTGCTATGATAAAAGCAGTGCATGAAATTGATTTGTTTGCACTATTGAAGCATGTATGGCAACATCATGGAAAAAGTAACAGAAGATCTTAAAATAATATTTTAAGTAATAATATAGTGATATTTAGATTTTCAATTAAATGTTTTCCACATTTTCAATTCATTAATTTTTTCACAGGCAATACTGGATGCTGAAGAGGTGACTGGGAGATTAAGGGAAGGGTACTTCCAGCTCTTTCAGGGGACACTTGTTTAATTACCAGAATGAACATTGTGGCTCACAGTGTTAGTTTCAGGTAATCCAACTCCATCTCCTGACCTTCATGAGCCCCTGAACACACATAATGTAAACAAACCCATGTAAACAAACACTCATATGTATTAATTAGTTAAATACTTATTTAAGTAAGTAAAAAAAGAAAAACAAAATAGCACTAACCAAAGGGAAATATTTCAGATGGCTACTATTGTCAAATATTGATTTTTTTTAATCAAAAGCATTGGACATTAAATATTGAATTTCTATTTTAAATGTTTGCATGTTCTCCCATATATATCTTGAGAAAAATTAAAATGAATTATTCATAGGTACAATATGATTGATCTTCATTAGCAGTGTAAGTACAGAGAAAGAATNATTTGGAATACTTATAGGTAGAAAAAAGATTGGTAATTTAAAACTATGTGAACATTGAAAAGGTTTTAGTGTCCTTATTCTCTTATCAATGGGGAACAGGAGAGATGACTNAGAGTAGGAATTGGGGTCAGCATTTGAAAGCTTGGCATACTGAGATCAGAGATGTCTGTTCTGTAACTGTTATAAAGAAGAGATGCATGAAAAGACAGCTTCAGTGATCCAGCAGGATGACCACACATATTGAACCAGTTCTTCTGTGAACTTTTGCTACTTCTCCCTGTATGGTGCTGTGTGGGCATACATGGTATGCAAGAATGCTGGCCAGTGTAGATGTTTGTGGGGTCAAGGTTGACATGGGTTTCTTCCTTTATTTCTTTCTATCTTGTTTTAAAGCCAGGCCTCTCACTGAAACTGAAGNTTACCTTTTATATTAAAATTGTGGTCCTCAAGGCCAGNAAATCCACCTGTCCGTGTCCTCCAGCAGGTGGGTTATAGGACTCAGCTATATGCCCACTTTTATGTGCTGGCAGGTTCTTATCTCAAGTCCTCCTAAGGCTTACTCAGCAAGTTCTTACCCACTGNTCTCTCTTCCCAGCTACCTACCTCCCATTGCTTCTTTTAGGTACATTCTTNACCTAACTGATTTCCCTGTAATAGATGGCCACTAGGTACCAAAGTCTACTGAAAGCCAAAATTGAACAAATTTTGTAAGTTTTATTCTTTTAAAATAGTTGAGCACTATGATATAATTTTAAAAATTATACTTTATTTTATTGTTTGTTTATTTATTTATTTTTGTGTGTGTGTGTGTCTGTGTAAGTATATGTTTCATTGCCCATGGAGTCCCAAAGAGAGTGTCAGACCCCCCTGTAGTTGGAGTTACAAGCAGTTGTGTGTCATCCAGCATGTGTTCTGGGAAAATAACTTGGTCCATCTAGTAAAGCACCATGATCTCTTAGACTATAAGCATCTGTCTGATCGCTTTGATAGGGTTTTCAATCCCCTACGATATTATGACAGACATTGTGGTTTCCCAGTTACTGATAATTGAATGTTAATGGGAAATGATTCTAATAAANTGAACTCAAACCAAATTTGAANTTTGACAATCAGTCATGCCTATGGGATATGGGTGCAGGGGTAAAGGTGGTGCAGAGATTGTGGCCACNTCCAACCAATTACTGGTTCAGCCTCAGACCCATACCACAAGATTGAGTTCACTCCTCATACTGCCTGGAGTCCCAGGACCCAGAGGTTAGATGGCCCAGAGGTCTAAGATAGAACCAAACAGATTTGAAGAAAAAAAATATATCAATGTAATGACGCCTAACGATATTCTGCTATAGTCAATGATTGATGCCTAGCCCAATTGTCATCAGAGAGTCTCCATGCAGTAACTGATGGAAACAGACTCAGAGACCCACAGCTCAACACTGGGTTGAGCTCTGGGAATCCTGCTGAAGAGAGGGAGGAAAGATTACATGAGACAGGGGGTTCAAGGACATCACAAGGGAACCCACAGAAGCTGTAAGACGAATTTCTAAACAGTCTTATTAATAAACACACGAAACAAGAAATAGGGGTGAAAAATCTGACAGAGATCAGAGGAATTAGGAACAAGCCACCTGCTAGCCTCACCTNACCAACACTGCCTCTGCTTCCAAAGAGAACNAAGTAAAGAGAAGAGAGCGACTTCCTGTCTAAGCAGGCTTTTTATGTCTGTCCATTCTGCTAACTCATTTCCTCTCTCCACCAAGCTACATCACTTCCAGTCTGCACAGACCTCCAGAACTCTATGGCTGATGCTGGGATTAAAGGCCTGTGCCACCACCACCTTCCAGCTTGTTCCTTCCAGCTTGTTCCCTAGTGTGACCTTGGACTCACAGAGAACCAGATGGATTAAGGGCATGTGTTAACTTGCATGACTTGTTTTTACTACTAGCGGCTGGCTGCCGGTTTTCCTTCAATCTTCAGATAAATTTTATTGGGGGACACGGATAAAATATCACCACAAGAAGCAACTAACCTAGACTCATAGGAGCTCACAGAGTCTGGACCAACCGCCAGGGATCCTACCTGGGGCCAACCTACGCCCTCTAAATATGTGTGACAGTTGTGTAGCTTGGTCTACTTGAGGGGCTCCTAGCCGTGGGAGTAAGGGCTGTCTTTAACTCCTTTGCTGGCTTTTGGGAACCTATTCTTCATACTGGGNTGCCTTTTCCAGACTTAATACAAGGGAAAGAGATTAGTCCTACAGCAACTTGATATGCCATGCTTTGTTGATACCCATGGGACGCCTGCTCCTTTCTGAATAGAAACAGAGGAGGATTGGCTTGGGATGGGAGGTGGAACGGAGGTGGGCAGAGGGAATGGGAGGAGTGGAGGGTGGAGGAACAGATGTTGGGATGTAAAATAAATGAATAAATTTAATTATAAAAAAAGGAAAATANGAAACAAAAGATATAATCATTGGCAGAATTTAGCTGAACAATCTGTTAAGGAATGAAGTACAGGGCTGAAGAGATGGTTTCGTGGTTGAGAGCACTGTCTGCTCTTCCAGAGGACCCAGGTTTAATCCTTAACACCCACATGTCAGCTCACAATGTGAGTTACCCACATGTGACTCCAGTTCTAAGGATCTGATACCCTCACAAAGACATACATGCAAAACACCAATGCACATAAAAGAATCATTTAAAAGCCCCTCCAAATATTTAAAAACAACAACAAAAAGAAAAAAAAATGTGTGGAAAGAGCTTACTTTATAAAATGAATAATTCTNTTTTTTTCACTTCTTATTCACATTCACATTTATTATTTTGTTGTGTTGTTTTTTCCAGATGACATTCTCTAACATCTTTTTTAATTAATTAATTAATTTATTTATAAAAAGATTTTCCACTCCTTTTACATATCAACCTCAGATCTCCCCTCCTCCTTCTTCCCACCTTGCCAGCTCCCGCCCTCAACCCATCCCCCATTCTCACCTCTTCCAAGACAAGGTCTCCCATGGAGAGTCTCCGGAGCCTGGCACTCTCAGCCAAGGCAAGACAAGGCCCTCCTCCCTATGCCAAGACTACACCAGGTGTCCCACCACAGGGACTGGGCTCCAAAAGTACAGCCCCTGCACCAGGGAAGGATCCAAATCCCACTGCCTGGGGGCCCTCAAAGAGCTTGGTACTGGCATAAAAACAGACATGTGGACCAATGGAATCGAATTGAAGACCCTGACATTAATCCGCACACATATAAACACCTGATTTTTGACAAAGAAGCCAAAACTGTACAACTGTCTTCAACAAATGGTGTTGGCATAACTGGATGTCAACATGTAGAAGATTGAAAATAGATCCATATCTGTCACCATGCACAAAACTCAAGTCCAAGTGGATCAAAGACCTCAACATAAATCCAGCTACACTGAACTTGATAGAAGAGAAAGTAGGAAGTACTCTTGAATGCATCAGCACAGGAGAGCACTTCCTAAATATAATATCAGTAGCACAGATACTGAGAACAACAATTAATAAATGGGACCTCTTGAAACTGAGAAGCTTTTGTAAGGCAAAGGACACGGTCAATAAGACAAAATAACAGCCTACAGAATGGGTAAAGATCTTTACTAACCCCACATCAGACAAATATGTATAATTTAGGACATATGATAAAAATAAATAAAATATATTCCATTTTAAGTTTTTAAATGATTGAATCTCCAAAATAAAGAACTCAAGAAGCTAGACATCAAAATTTCTAACCATCCAATTAGAAAATGGGCCACAGAGCTAAACAGAAAATTCTCAGTTGGAAGAATCTCAGATGGCCCAGAGATATTTGAAGAATTGCTCAACATCCTTAGTCGTTGGGGAAATGCAAATCAAAACGACTCTGAGATACCATCTTTCACCTATCAGAATGGCTAAGATCAAAAACACTGAGGACAAAATGAATAATTCTTATAACCCATCGGGTACTGGAAAACAACTTCCTTCAGGGTAAAAAGAGGCATGAAGGAAAAATTCTAAAGGGCTAATATATACCCAGAGAATGAGAAGACTGAATTGTGTGAACACTTTTCTGTCTAGTTCCTTCCAATATTAAAAAAAAAAATGAAAGCTTTATTTAGTCATTTAAAAAGGAAGTTACTTTATTCTTATGCTTGCATCATTTGATATTTTGAACATTTAATTGAGTTGTAAGCCAAAGGGGTCCCATGGGAACCCCCAAACAACCTAGGCTGTTGCCTTGACTGTACAGAGGTTGTTCTCAAACAACAGCAAGGCCTCATTGCTGAAGACAGCACCCACACAAGTAATTAACATGGAGAAGTTGAGCTGGTGCCCATACATATCCTTCACCCCTACATTCTAGCATCTTTGGTATAAAAAGGTACTCTGCAGGCTATCAAAAGAAACACCATGAAAATCACAAACCCTTTGATCCATAATGGTGTCCTGCTTGCAAGATATGCTAGTGTAGTGGTGGCACAAAGCTTTCGAGTGTAACCAACCAAAAACATTTCTTACTAAAGGCCTACTCAAGGGGATAGAACCCATACCCAACACTGTTTGAGTTTCAAAACACTTGAGACTAGATAGCCCATGGACCTAGGGTAAAATCAAACACTACTGGCCTGAAAAAGAAGAAAAAAAGTAGCAATAAAATGACTCTTAAAGACACTCTGGTCTCCTAATAGATCAATGCCTTGCTCAGCCATCATCATTGACCTCTCTCTCTCTCTCTCTCTCTCTCTCTCTCTCTCTCTCTCTCTGTGTGTGTGTGTGTGTGTGTGTGTGTGTGTGTGTGTGTGACTCCAGGTGTGCCAATATTAAAATGTAGATATCAGAGGATAACTTTTGGAAGTCTCTTCTATGCTTCTACTATGTGAGTTCTAGAGCTTGAATTTACCTCTTCATTAATGGCAGCAAGTGCAATTACACACTGAGCCATTTTGCTCATCCTATACCACTTAATTTTTTTCAGAAATTAAATTTGTATAATTTAGGACATATGATAAAAATAAATGAAATATATTCCATTTTAAGTTTTTAAATGATTGAATGAAAACCATTATCTTTACTGCATCACCACTATTCGGGTACTATTAAGGTTTCAAAGCATACCAGCATTTAAATACTGAAGAAAGAAAGACACAGAGAGAGAGAGAGACAGAGACAGAGACAGAGAGAAAGAGAGAGAGGAATCATTTATGTGTCCTTTGATTTCTTAATTTGCTTTGATAACCTCCATATTATGTTTCTTACATATTATGTTCTATATTTAGTAATTTCAAACTTTGCATTCAGAAAAAGACAGGATTAGGATGAACTAACTAACCTGGGCTCATGGAGGCTGTCAGAGATTGAATCAACAGTCAGGGAGTCACCATAGGGCCAAACTAGGCCCTCTGCATGTATCTTACAATTGTCTTACTTGGTCTTCTTGTGAGATTCCTAACAGTGAGAGCAGGAACTGTCACCGACTCTGCTAACTGCTTTTGGGACCTATTCCTCCCACTGAATTGTCTCATCTAACCTTAATAGAAGAAGAGCTGCCTAGTCTAACTGCAACTTGATATACCATGGCTGGCTGATATCCAAGAGAGGGCTGCCTGTATCTGAAGAGTAACAGAGGAGAAGGAGTGGATGGGGGGAAGGGGAGGTGGGCAGGATTTGGGAAGAGAGGAGGAAGGAGAAACTTTGGTTGGGATGTAAAAACAAACAAAAAAACTAGATCAATAGCAATTCAAGCATAAAGTTGTACTTTAATTATAATTAGTTATAAAAATATGTGCTGTATATTACATACAGTGAGTAAACTTTTGTGAAATGTNATATAGTAAATGTTTTAGGCCCTGCAGTTCTCGCTGTAAGAATGCAATTCTATTTATAACATGGCAGTCATGAAAGAAAGCAGCTGTTCTTATGATGAAGGAAGTCTTTACTCATGGACACAGAACTGTACATAAATTATGTAATTTTATACACATTCAAAAAATACATGTTTGACTTCTTATAACTACCTATACATGTGAAAATGCTGCTAGCTTGCAGAAAGTAGGAAAACACAGCAATGTGACATGATATCCATTTATACACATCCCCCAAATGATACTAAGACACCTAAAATTTATATTTGCCTAATATTCTCTATGAATAACAAATATTTCTCCTCTGGCTGTTTGATGAATTTTGGCACTGAATAAAAGTGAAGGATGCTATGTAAGGGCATGAAATCATACACTTGACATCTTCANGTCAATATATTCACAAACATTGGCACAATTGTTGACATGCAATTATTTTTAACTAAACTAGACTTCAATTTCAGATTTTTCCTATAATCCATAATATTAACCTTANAGAGGACTTTCTCTTTTAGCTTGAGATGAACATATATTAAAAAACTATACAGATTAGTTTCATGACATGATTTCCCAATATCACTTTAAATAATTTATATTTTTTCTTTAAATAAAATGCCATTTACATCATTTTCCACTTTCCCTTTCTCACTCCAACACCACTCAGTACCTCTGCTCTTTCTCCCTCTTGAAATCATGGCATCTTTTTCTTATTCTCTATTCTCCACAGCATGATTAGAGAAGCATAGAATTATTTTTATGCACACAAGGACAAGAATTTTATTGCAGATTTTTATTATTGATTAAATCTCTTTTCTTTTGTTGATACTTGAGATTGACAAATCATCTAGTTAAATTAAAAAAGTCATATCATAATAAAATTGTAGAGAAATTAAATATTAGGTCTGTTATTNCTTCATTTCCCACATCATAACTATTCATTTTAATTACATGAGAAAAAGAAAGGATACCATTCAATGTCAATACATAAGTAATCACCTTAAAAAGAATATCAAATCCAGCATGCAGACAATTTTCCTTTTGTCTCCTTAGGCTTTTTTACTTTAGTCATAATTGCAACAATGGTGTGATTACCTCTGACTAGAGTTGGTTGGCCTGGACACACAGTCTTTGTTAATGGAAGGACAACTTGATTTACAATATCCTGCCTTACTATGGAGCAAGAACAAATCCTGATTTCTCGTTACCATATTTCAAGTTTAGAGTTTTTGTATTTACCCATCCAAAGATAAGATAGCACATTTTTTTCTCATCCTTCTGGAGTAGTGATGACCACAGGTCTGAGTTCTCTGNCAGATTGCTAAGGAAGACAANAGAACCTGTGCAGTGCCTAGCATTGCTCATGTATGAAATTAATTTGATTATTATGCATAAAAAATATACATCTGACCAATATTTTCTAATTCTCATGACATTTTCAAGATAGAACCCCATGAGAAATTAAGATGTGTTTNTGNAATAAAGTCAACTTCATCTAATCTGTAGGAAATAAAAACAACACTGTAGTTACCTAAGAGAGACAACATTCTCTAGTTTTTTATAGAACTTTCAGATGATCAGATAACNGTAATAACACCCCCTCTCAGTGCTTGCTCCTNATGTAAATTGATTACTTAAAATTAACCCGGTTCCTTCCCTGTCTTCCCTAACCTTCTCTCNCCTTCTCTTCTCTGCTTCACTCCCAACCCCTACCCTACCCTTCTTCTGTCCAGTTCCCTCCCCCTGCCTCCATCCCTCTTTCTNCTNATACACAGACATAAGCACATCTCAATTTGTGATGACTGGTTTTAGGCTGATAGGTTTTCATTACATCTGACCTATTGAAACAATGTTTTGGCTATATAAAGTGTGCTCAGCACATGTGCATTAGCCTACAAATGAACAAAGATTATCCAATACAAAACTAATAACTTATTAAATGGTATGAACAGCTCATGTAATTTACTGACTATCAGACTTTGTGTAAAAAGAGAATAGTTACATGGATATGTATTCACAACACTTTAAAGTTGAAAATTTAAGTAGAACCATGTGATGCATGGGACTACATATGTGTAAGTAGANTGAGGTGTGGGTATTATCTATGAATGTGGACAAGCATTCCACAGTTTGTCTGTGTGGATTTTACAAAGTGCATAAGAATAGGTCATTTATAAATAGTAAAAATGTATTTTTCACTATACTTGAAGCTAAGACCTTCGCGATCATCATTTGCATAAGTTCAGTTTTCTGGTGATTTTTCTGNTCCTGCTTTCAAAATGATTCCCTGAATTCTGGGTCACACCAAGTCAAAGGATGTTCTGTTCTAATACAGCAGAAAGTCAATGAAAAAAAAGAGTGAACACCTTTCTAACGCCATTTTATAAAGGTACAGAATCAAATTGTATTCATGAGGACAGAGCTCTCTTAACCACCTCTCAGTCATGCCTAAAAATCTATAAGAAACAGGAATGTTGTTCTCTTCAGTACAGTAACAGGATATATCAGCCACTCAAGGACAGGTATCATGTTCAGGAGTAGTTGACTAACATACAATGGAAATCACAGATTTTCTTTTGTGGGCTTTTAATTAGTTACAGTTTGTTTTATTTTGTTTTCTTTGTTTTTGAGAGGTCATGTTGTTGTATTGGTGGTTTGTGTTTTGAGAAACAATTTAAAGTTGGGTAGATAAGGATGGGGAGAGGATCTGGAAGAATTTGGAAGAGGGGAAGAATANGATCAAAAATTTATTTCAATTTTAAAATTATTTTAAATAGTAAGAAATAAAATGAAATAAATGAGAAATGTACACACAAATGGGGGAGAGGTTCCTAAGGTTATGTCCTTTCCAGAGGAGTTATTGGGAACCATGATTCCCTAGGGNGTGAAAGTCTCTCTTTTAGGGACNNGGTTACTTGTAGGTTGTCCATGTTATAGTGGATAGCCTCAGACCTGAGTGCATAGAGGTAGGATTAATTGGNCTCAAGNGTTAATAATAGTGAAAACAAGAGGACATGAAGTTGGGAAGGACACAGGAAAGTGGGCAGTTGGAAAGAGGTAACTGATGTGATCAAAATATATTTCCTAAATGTATAAAAATCCCAATGAATAAAAAAAGATAGGATTTAAAAGCTAATGTATGACAGAGGATGGATCAAATATAAAATAAAAAATCCTCCAAGTAGTATGGGCTGCTGGTGGCCCCATCAGAGGAGCAGCAAGCNGTTAATTGAAGTTCAAGATGTCAGCCCACCAGGAGGAGAATCCCTGAAGGGGAAATCTCAGATAGGAGAGCCCCGAGAATGTCTTTTTGTTTCTGCTGTGCCTTTAAATGTTTATGTGGTCATCTTTCTCTAATATCTGGCATGATATGAATGGGTGTGGAGAGATCCCCACTGCCTCTAATGTAGTGTGTTTATCTTATGGAAACATCCTGTTCTACTGAGCTTTTTACCTGTGGATTATTATAAAGATGATTTCTTCCTAAGATGTACTGTCTCATTGATAATAACAAACGTTAGTTTAAATAGAGTTTGAGTAATAAAAANAAAACAAGGAAGTGTCACACCCCTAGAACACATCAGTTTCTGTTGAGGAGCCACATAGACTATAGCTTAGGTTAATGATTAATAAAATCAATTGAGTCTCAGTAGCCCAGCTAGCTTAAATCCTTTTAATCATAATGTTGGCAGGTGTGTTCACAGGTTTCAGAATGCATCATAGCTGAAACAAAGCTTGAAAATAGTCTTAAAGTTAGACTAAGATGTTTTTATTAAATAGCTTTGAGGTAAAAAACCCAAGAAGAAAATCTAAAAATTTAGAAAAGTACATAGTTGAGTGAGGAACTCATTAAGGGCAGAAAATGAGAACAAAAGAGNCCAATTATCATTAGCTGANTTGCNTTTCTTGCTAGAATTAGTTGATGACCAGAGATGATCATCAATTCCTTAAACCCATTTCTTCCCTCTATTGATGAGTGGGTATGCACACTAAAGATTTAAAGTAGAGCTGACTGACTGTTTTTCATGTATTAAAGNTTANGTTACATTCTTTTAAGATTCCTNATTATAAGATTACCCTTCAAGATAAATAATAAAGTAATTGGTCCTTTCTTTNTAACCACAAAACNCAGCCTTCCAGTAAAAGAACTGTCTGAGAAGAACACCTTGCTTCCTTACACTGTTTATCTATAAAAAGTTGCTTGGGTATGAATGCACGTGGGTTCTTTCATTGTAATCATTCACTTGTAAAATAGAATATAACCACATTGTAATTTCTATATTGCCTGAAAGACTTTGTTGGAGTAAATAAGCTATAGAGGAAAAATACAGAAGAAAGGGAATAGGGAAGAATAAAGAGAGCGTTAGAAGGAAAACATCAAGATAGACAGAAGGGACAGTTCTGGATAGAGATAAGAAAAGAGAATATAGAATACAGGATCAGAATAAAAATGAAGAAATAAAGGAAACCATCAAGAAAGTATATGAGTGTTTTTTCCTAACCCTCTCAGANAAAAAAAGTCACCTTACACCGACTCTGTGTATTTCCTTTTGAGCCCTGTTCTCCTGGAGGCTGCCACCCCCAGGTGGCAATAATGGTCTGGTAATTTCAGNTACCTGGGAAGCACATGCAGTTGGATTCTAAGTTCATTGCTAGCCCTGTCATCATAGGATGACAGTCTTATAATTAAATAAATGTAAGGGGGCTTAGGAGATATCTCAACTGGTTCAGCACTTTTACTACAACTGTGATGAACTGTAATTGATCCTCAGAACTCACTTGGATCCTGGCATGCTTAACATTTGTAAATCCATCTTTGCAGAGGTAGAAATGGGGAGAATCCTGGAATTTACTAAACAGTCCGCATAGTGTACTTTTTATGTGTGAGGACAGCAAGAAACCTTGTCTCATAAGAATACTCAGCCTTAAATGCAGCATCTATGTTGCACATTTCCATTCCAATGATCTGAGGTCATTTCAGATAAAGGGTGGAATGAATATGAGAGCAAGGAGAATATAAGAGCAAGGGGTTGTGTATAACTGCAAGGAATTAGTATCTTCTGGGAAAAGTAAATCAACTGTACACACCAACTCACAGAGGTTATAAAATCATGCACCAGCAAGCTCAATGTAGCCTCAAACCACATAAAATTCCTGCATGGAGAGCTGAAGAGGACATGAAATTAATTCACTCCTAAGTGAGGAGATACAGGTAATTGATAGCTGCTAGGAGAAGAAGGTAGCATTCTCTAAGAAT
The DNA here is from genome assembly GCA_001675575.1 of Neotoma lepida. Classification (NCBI taxonomy): domain Eukaryota; kingdom Metazoa; phylum Chordata; class Mammalia; order Rodentia; family Cricetidae; genus Neotoma; species Neotoma lepida. Next base: position 11,885 of record LZPO01117498.1, read on the forward strand.
ATTTTGATTGCTGGGTCTACCACACTCTGGTGGAAGTCCACATATCCATCAACACATAGGCTGCACCAACTGGTCATGTTGGGTGAAAATGAGACACAAATCGGGGTGCATAGAGAAGGGGAGATAGATCTGGGAAGAGTTCAGGAAGAGGTTGAATATGATCAAAACTTGTATGAAATTTCCAAAGGTTGTCTTTTGGCCTACACACACACACACACACACACACACACACACACACACACACTAGCACACACATGAAAAAACAAGATTGTCTCTCAATGCCATGGTTATAGAGCAGCTGTCTAGTGAGAAGTAAGTAAGCACAGGTAGGGCAGATGACAAAAAGAAGCTAAGAAATCGAATAATAACATTACAAAAACCCATCTGTTTAATGTTTATATCTTATGGGATATTTTGTTTCTTCAAAATAAAAAGAAATCAGGGGATATCTACAATTTTCAACAGGAAAGACAGGGAGACAGTTTTGCAACAGGGAGACAGTTTTATAAACAGACTATCCAACCTATTACTTGCAATGGGCATGGAATGCTGCATACAGATGTCAATCCTCAGTATTTGTAAATGACACAAATGTATATATTTCTGAAAGTATCTTTGTAATAGCAATGCAGCTTATAATAAGAACTAAAGAGGTGCTTGTACAGGATATGATAGCTGCATTTTGGAAAATAAGAGAGAGTGGACCCATTCTGTATAAGGAACTCCAAAAAAATCCAGGACTTGAAGACACTTGAATTGCGTATTTGAAAACAAGTGGTATTTAACCAAGTGCAAAGTGTGGGAGAAAGTCATGCTAGACAGCCAAAACCTTGCATAGGGGCCCAGAGGAGTAAGGGAGAAGGTCATTTTCAAACATCTATAAATAATCAAAGGTGTAGTGAGAAGAGGGAGGCATAATGGGAAAAGGAATATAAATAAGACAGGCAACAAATTATACTCAACCTTTCCCTACTCATGAGAGTAACTCACTGAAAGATTTAAAGCTGGGTGTTATGACAAATTTTCAATCTTAGAAGAACTTTCNGGAAGCACTTTGGTGGGTGTGGAGTAGGTAAAAAAACTGGTGGAGAGGAACTGAAACTGTTGGAAACTTCCCTTAGAAATAGGATGCTACTGGCACTGGTAAGATGACACTGGTGAGTGGGCAAAGATGCTGGTTGTAAAGCCTGATAACCTGAGTTTTATCCACAAGAACTATATGACGTAAGGAGAGAACCAACCCCTGAAAGTTGTTCCCCCACTTACACACATACTTGCCCTCCCTGGACACAAATCAATCAACATAATAAAAATAAAATATATAAAAAATTAAGATAAATAGCTGAACTTAGCAAGGAACATGATGAAAGGAAGGAGAGAGGATTCCTGAGTTTCCAATACTCTTCCATGTACATTCTCTTTCAATCTACCATACAGCTTTAAATTAGATAGAATATACCAAACACCTTGCAAAATTATAAATATATATATTTATATATATTTAATATATAAATATACAAAATAAAAAATATTTTATAAAATAAAAATATATAAACATATATTTGGTTTAATCATAAGGTTAAAGTTATATCCATTCAAATAAATTACCCCATTTTCTACTTACAGCACTAATAACATCTATCCTTTTATAATAAAAATATTGAGGCATTTTTATTTAATAAACTTTTAGAAAGTAGTTAATAGAGAAGTTGGAAATGAAAACCCCTTTTGATCACTCCAATGATAGATCTTTCCCTTCTCATAGGGAATGGTCCACAGTTTGTGGAAGACCTTAACCCTTCTTTTAAAATACATTTATTTATGCATATGCGTGTGCCTGAGTGTATATATCTTCACTGCAGCATGAGCCTAAAGGAGCCCAAGGTGGTCAGAAAGTTGCCTGATTTCCTGGAAACAAAGTTATGAACTGCTGTGAGTTGTCATGTAGGTGCTAGGAACAGAAACTTATTCCTCTGCAAAAGCAGCAAGTACTCTTAGCCACTGAGCCATCTTTCCTGCTGTTTAACTCTCCTTTAATATTTATTATTTATTAGGGCTTCTACTCCTTTAAGGAAATTTCCATACTCCTATAAGTTTTGCTTGTGTCCACACTTACCAACCTTTTCTCTTCTTTCTCAGAGAATGTTTTCAAAGGATTGATATGAACTAAGAAAGAAATTAACAAGTAACCTAAAAGTATATAAGGTACATTCATTATTTATAGAATATTTACAAAAGATTGGGCAGAGTGTAGGAGTCTATCAGTAGATGATGAGGCAAGCTTGGTCTCTATCCTCAGTAAGCTTACTGTTTACCATATAAGATAGTGCAGGATTTTTGGAGAGAGATATATAAAAAAAAAGAGAGAAGAAAGAGGAAAGGGGGAAATGAGAGAGAACAGGAAAGGGATAAGGAAATAGAGGGTAGACAGCATTCTATTGATTGCAGAATATGACTTGGTATTAAGACAGTGATGTCATCCTTTATGGAGGAAATAAAGTTCACAGGGTCATGGGGAGATCTGGAACAGGGACAGAGTGGGAGAGTAAGGAAAGAGATACCATGATAGATGGAGACATCATGGGAATAGGGAAAGACAGGGTGCTAGGGAAGTTCCCAGGAATCCACAGGGATGATCCCACCTTAGACTACTGACAACAGTGGAGACGGTGCCTGAACTGGCCTACTCTGGTAATCAGATTGGTGAATACCCTGTCATCATAGAGCTTTCATCCAGTAACTGATGGAAGCAGATGCAGAGATCCACAGCGAAGCACCAAGCTGAGCTCCAGGAGTCCAGTGGATGAGAGAGAGGAGGGATTCTATGAGCAAGGNACATTGAGATCCTGATGGAGAAATGTACAGAGATGGCTAGGCCAAACTAGCGGGAACTCATGAACTATGGACCCGTAGCTGAGAAGCCCCATGACTCTGGACTAGGCCCTCTGCATAGGCAAGACAGTAGTTTAGCTTGAACTGTTTAGGGACCCCCCTGGCAGTGGGATCAAGGTCTATCACTGATGCATAAGAGGGCTTTTTGGTGCCTAGTGCTTATGGTGGGACACCTTGCACAGCCTTGGTGCAGG
>LZPO01117498.1:30137-45612 GCA_001675575.1 Neotoma lepida
TGATACAAATCAAATATATATATTTGATATTACCTCCTAAGCTACTGATCGGAATTCATAGCCATCACTCCCCTTCTCCATCCCTTCCTTACATGCTGGGGTTTTGTCTGGCTTGAGTGTGTGTGTGTCTTGTACATATGGTTACAATCAATAAATGATCGAGTGTCTAATTGTCCTAATGTATCCTGAAAATAGAGTCTATTACCATGTTTATCTCTGCAACCTTTCAACCCCCCGTTCCTCAAAGATCCCTAAGAAATGGGGTATAATATGTATATCCCACATGGCTGAGCACTCCAGTTTCTTATTACTTACCAGACCAGTTATGAGTCTCTGCTAATTTCTATTTATTGCAAGAAGAAGCTTTTCTGATTAGGGTTGAGTGATGTTCTGATGTATAGTTATAGCAATAAGTCATTAGGAGTCATTTTATCTACTGTTTGGATTTAGAAGAATGATAGTATTTGGGTTATCTGATTTATGAACTTTCTAGCCACAGGTTCTTGGTCTTTTTAGCCATGTCAGGTATATGTTTCATCTGGTGGAATGACACTTATATCCAGTCAGAAAGTGCTTGGTTGTTTCAATAACATTCATGAGATAAGCAATCATTAGTCTTACCTAACTGTGAGTGTTATGAACTACAATACCAACTGAACTGACAAGATATGCTCCCTGGTAAAATAGTGACAAATTTAGTTTTGTTTTTTTAACCTCGTACTTTTATTTCATATAAAAACTTCCTCAGTGTAAGAAAATGTAAAATTCCCTACTATAGAATTGTGTTTCAGTGGCCTAAGAACACTAGATATTAGTGTTCTTTTTAAGTTTTAATTTTCTCCTTTTGAAATTATAGGCTACCTTCCACCAGAATTGGATGCATATGTGGGTAAGCAGTCCACTCCAAGGCTTCCAGAAATAGTATATATTTTTAAATTTAATTTTTAATTATTGCTTCATTTCCCTTTTAATGAATAGTGGTTTCTACTTTATCTCACAAGATCTATAACTTACTTTGGAGGCAATTATAAAAATTTCCAAATCAACTTTGGAATACTTTCCAATAACTTTTTTACCTGTACTAAATTTTCAATGTAAAATGTGAATTATCCAAATATTCACATTAACTCATAGCACATAGCTTGTGATGGGCAATAAAACAACAATCTTTATTCAACTCCCAATGTAGAGACAGAAATAATTTGAGCCTTTTAAATTTTAGAATCTCAATTAATACTTAAAATCATAGTTATATTTCATAGATGAAGCCAGGTTACATAGAAGGACAATAAAAGAGATGGNAGGTACTTTTTTATTAATTATATTTATTCATTTATTTTACATCCTGACCACAGTTTGGACTCCCTCCTCTCCTCCCATCCCCTCCCTCCACCTCCCCTCTGCCGACCCACCCCCCATTCACTCCTCCTCTGCTTCTGTTCAAAAGTGGGCAAGCCTACCATGGGTGTCCACAAAGCGTGACCTATTAAGTGGAGGTAGGACTAAACGCCTGCCCTTCATATTAAGGTGTGTTAAAGCACCCCAGTATGAGGAATGGGTTCCCCAAAGGCTGCCAAAACATCAGGGACAATTCTCACTCCTACCGCTAGGAGTCCCACGAATAGACCAAGCTACACAACTTTTATACATATGTAGAGGGCCNAGGTTGGTCCCATGCAGGCTCCCTAGCTGTCTGTCCAGTGTCTGTGAACTCCTATGAGCCCAAGTTAGTTGTCTCTGTAGGTTCCCACGTGATGACTTTGACACCTCACCCCATCCCCTCCTCCCACCCCTGGCTCGTGCAATCTCTCCGGATTCTAGGAGTTCAGCCCAGTGCTTGGCTGTGAATCTCTGGATGTACTTCGAGATGGTAGGTAAATAGTTGTACAATAACCATCAAAGTTTAAGTCTTTTGTTTATGTTTTTGTTTTTTTGCTTTTTGTTTTTTCCAGTCAAGGTTCTCTGTGTAACAGCTCTCACTGTCCTGGAAATCACTTTATAGACCAGACTGACCTGGAATTCAGAGATCCACCTGTATTTGCCTCTGGAGTGCTGGGCTTAAAGGCATGTGCCACCACCTTCTGCCAAAATTTCAGTCTTAGAATTCAAAATAAACACACCCACAAATCAATTCCCTATGAGCATGCATAAATAAACAACTGCCTGTACTCTAGGCAATCACTGCACAGATATGCACAGGTACTACTGACTCAGAATCTTTCCAAAACACTCAAGTAGAAAAGCAAAGTCAACAAAAAACAGAGACACATCTATTCTTTCTGGGTATATGTACTCAACTCACTGAAAGTGTGCTTGCTATTCAATATGAACCCAGCTTTGGAAAAGGAATGATGGTTTCTTACTTAGAGAAGGGCATGTTCCCTATAGTTCAAATTATATGCGTTGCATCCCATATAGGAGTTAGATGGTGGGTGGCTCAGAACAGCAGGATTTCTATGTAGCTTCTCTATGGTGGGCAAAAAAAAAATCAGTAAATATACACTAATTTTATGACATAAAACAATGAAGCATTGCTGCTGACTGCAAGAAGTTGACAACAATCAATCAATGTGACATGAAACAATTAAAAATGAGGGAGCTGTAATTGAACAAATGTGTCATCTGACTTGTAAGTGAAGGGGCAGATTCATAAATAGTGACAAGATCTAACAATGGTGGCTCTATTCATTAATCAAAGGACATCTTCATACCATATTCTGCAATAAGACTTCTNGGTAAAGACTTTATTTTCCAGTGTTATTGATATGAATATGTAAATATGAAAATTTTATGTAATTATAGCCAGTCTGTGATTTTCAAACAATACTCCATGTCAGTGCTTTTCAACCTTCCTAATGCTGTGACCCTCTAATACAGTTCTTCATGTTGTGGTGACTCCCAATCATAAAGTTATTTTATTTGCCACTTTGTAACTGCAATTTTGCTATCTTTGAATTGATATGTAAGTATCTTTGTTTTCCACTGGTCTTAGGTGAGCCTCTGAAAGGGTTGTGACCCACAGATTGAGAACCTTTGCTCTATCAGTTTAATATGGATGCTATAGTAAGAAATGTTTCAAAATTTTATGTGTCATTTGTTTATGTAACTTGTAAAATAGAATCTCTAGCATGGTGTGGTGATACACACCTTTCATCTGAGCACTTGATAGGCAGAGCCAGATTCTCTGAGTTCAAAGCCAACCATTTCTACATGGTGAGGCTCTGTCTCTTACTCCCACAAAAGAAAAACTAAATTGAAAACCTATAGGATGTAAGATATTTTTGCAATAATGAATTTCAGTCATGTATTATGAATATTATTATATATTCATGGTGTATTAAAATCAAAAGTATGTATATTAGTCTATGTTCATTTTATTCATTAATATAAGAAAAGTTAAAACAGAGATTGCGCTGGGTAGTTTTATATCAACGTCATAAGCAAAAGTCATCAGTGAAGAGGGATCCTTAATTAAGAAAATGCCTCCAGTTCCTGACTGAAGCTGCAATCACAAAGTTTGAATGGGTCTGAGTTAAGTCCTCTGTCTATTATATTGTTATAATTGCTTCTGCCTATTATATTGTTATTACTGACTGTTATATTGTTTACTTGGTGTATTTGAGAGACTACTAACAGTGGGAATGGAGTGCTCTGACTCTTCCACATGATCTTGGGACCCTTTTCCTCCTATTGTTTTGCCTTCCCAGCCCTAATATGAAGGTTTGTGCCTGGTCTTATAGTAATTTGTTATGGCTTGCTGGCTGATATCCCTGGGAGGCCTGCTTTTTTCTGTAGAGAAATGGAGGAGGAGCAGCTCTGGGGGAGAGGGGAGTAGGGAAATCAGGAGGAGTGGAGGGAGAGGAAACTGCAGTCAGGATGTCAGGATGTACTGAAACAAAAGAAGAAGAAAATAAAATAAAGTAAAATAATAAAAAAAATGCCTTCATAAGATCTGGCTGCAGGCAAGCCTATAAGGTATTTTGTTAATTAGTGGTTGATAGGGGAGGGCCCAGCACATAATGGATGAAGCCATCCCTGGGCTGGTGTTCCTGGGTTCTATAAGAAAGCAGGCTGAGCAAGCCATGGGGAGCAAGTCAGCAAGCAGCACTCCTCCTTGGTCTGTGTATTAGCTCCTGCCTTCAAGTTCATGCCTTGTTTGAGTTCTTGTCCTGACTTCATCTGTGTAAACAGTCATGTGAATGTATAAGCCAAATAAACCCTTTCCTCCCCAAGTTACTTTGGTCATGGTGTTTCATCACAGGAATGATAACGCTAATTAAAACAGAGATCAACATCATTTTTAACAAATGTACTGGCAGCTCACTTTAGTGCTTTTACTGAAATATTATTTTAGACCTGGAGATCCATGGATATGACTTTGTTATATAGGGTCAATAAGCACAATGATCCAACATATGACAAGATTAGCACATAAAATGACAAATGATAATTTCCTTGACTGTATTGATAATCTGTCTATATTAAAATATTAAGGCACCAAGTTATATTTTTAAAATTGATCTAGAAAAATAAATAATTGAGACTGCAGCCCAATATGAAATTTAATTGTTTGTAATAAATTATTCATTTATACTATATTTACTAGTAAACATTTATGCAGTCAAAACCAGAAGANATGAAAACTGAGATCATGGTCTTCAGCCATATTGATTTTCTCGTTCTGTTGTCAATTTTCTATAATAAGGAATGGACAACTATATCATTTAATTAATCAGTTCATGTAAGGATATTTACATCTAGAAATATTGCAATCTTACTGGATGTTTTCAAACACTGATGTGCTTCTGTATTAATTACTTAGAAGCTAAATGACTATTGCGTTTGAGCCCCACATTGGGTGCTAGATGTAATGTATATCTTCAATAGTCTTATTAATAAAAAATATGGGCCAGGTATTGGAGGAAATTCTGAAAGGTCGGAGAAAAAGAACAAGCCACAGCCAACCTCACCTTGCCAACTCCTCAGGTGATCTTGTTTCCTCAGACTGCAGGCTTCTGAGTCCTCACTCAAATGAATCTCAGCTCAACTGCTGCTCAAAGCCTAAAAGTTTAAGAGGCCTCTAGTTTGTGGTTCTCATACCTTTATACCTTTCTGCTTCCTGCCATTACTTTCTGAGATTAAAGATATATATCTTTCCCAAGCAACACATAGATCTCAAGTCCTGGGATTAAAGGTGTGTACTACCACACCTGGCTCTATTTCCAGTGTGGCCTTGAACTCACAGAGATCTGGATGGATCTTTGCCTCCAGAATGCTAGGATTAAAGGCACGAGTGCCACCATTTTCTGGCCTCTATGTCTATCTAGTGGCTGTTCTGTTCTCTGACCCCAGATAAGTTTTATAGGGTACACAATATTTTGGGGGACACAATATAATCACCTCATTGCTATGTCTTTATTTTTGAGCATAAATTTGTTGATTAAGCAGGTAGATACTTGGAGCAGTTTCAGTAGATTATGAATAGTCAAAGTAATAGACTCCTATGAAAAGTGACTAGGTGGTATTGAAAATAAAGTTAGAGGCCAGGCGGTGGTTTCATATGCCTTTAATCCCAGCACTTGGGAGGCAGAGGCAGGNAGATCTCTGTGAGTTCGAGGCCTGGGCTACGGAGTGAGTTCCAGGAAAGACGCCAAAGCTACACAGAGAAACCCTGTCTGAAAAACCAAAAAAATAAAAAATAAAAAAAAATTAAAAAATAAAAAAAGAAAATGAAAATAAAGTTAGTCCTCACAGGGGAAAACATATCTAAAACAAGGTACTGTACCTTGAATGTGTGCCCCAAAAATAAGAGTAAAAAACCTCAATTCAGCTCAGCTGTGTTAAGATGTGAGACAAGTTTAAAAAGAAAAAAGAAAAAAAAGAGTACTTAGAGTTTTGAACTTTGTGTCTGTGTGTGTCTGTGTGTGAAATTTATTTTTGAAGGAAAAAAAATAGAGTGAGATCGTCCTTCATGGAGGTAGAAGACACACTAATGGAAAAACCACCCTCTGCCATCACTATCAAATTCCTCACAATAGGGGAGGAAGTCATAGACCCNCTCAAAAGAGTTGCTAAACACAATATTCAAATACATGCATTTGTAGTCTGGCCAAGATATATGTCCTAATGCCTATGGAATTTGGACTAGATCTGGATAAAATAAGACAGAGAGTAAAAATGTCACCAGTGAAAAGCAATAAATCTATCAAAAGGAGAAAAGTCAAACTGATTGGAAATTAAAAGCAGTAAAATTTCTGTGCCTTTCCTTGTATTGAGTGTTCATTTTTTTGAATTAATACAGTGGACTTATTGTGGCATTATTGTGTATTAATATTTATAACATAATAAAATATGTGATATTTTACATATTTTTATTATATTGATATATGATACCTAATATCTACCTTTGTATCCTTCTATTTGGTAAAACAACTGTGGAGAAAACAGTAGAAAAACAAATATACAAATCTAATGAAAGCCTACAATTTAAAAACCCTACTTAATCCACACAATTTGTTAATTGCTAAAGTTTAAACACCTAGAGATTTGGACTGTGAGTAATCTTCAGGTTTCAGGCAGTGTTTCTATGTTAGTAAATTTTTGCAAACTGCCTAATTAATGCTTAAGCCCTGGTGGAAAGCAATTAAACATGTTTCGATAACTTTATCTTTTTTTATAATTTATCTATTTATTTTCACATTCACTGCCCCAATGGCAAATTTTCAATTTGGTTTCTCTTACGCTTCCATGGATTTGTCAATTGCAGTCCCTGAGGAGGTGACCATGTCGAGAGTCTTTCCTTGAAGTCTCAAAAAGGCCATGTCAAGGGGGTCACCAGGGATGGGAAAGGCAGACATGTTTTAAATACTGAGTTGTGTGCTGCTAACCTGCTCTGATAGACACATCAGAAAATGTCTCATGAATTCAAATGGCATTCAAGAACAAAAAGCTGTCACTTCTTCCTTTAAAAATAACTGTCTAGCATATCTGTCTTTCTTCACACTGACAATACCTTCACAAAAGCAAAAGATACACAATACGGATTGAAAGGCATACTTTGCATTTAGGCAAAAAAAAAAGTGAGTGCCTGAACTCATATAGTGATATAAGTGGTTAAGAAACAGTCACATGTCACAGGAAGCTCTCAGAAACATCAAATGACTGAGGCAGTGCCATGTTTTCAAAGCTTAGGAATTTTTGTCCAGTAGCAATGGCAGGTTATTTATTTTGAAAAAAAAATCTGCTTTTTAAAATGATAAGCATAAAGTAACTATTTCTCCTGATTTTTTAAAAAGATCTCCTTGGGAACTCATTCGTGGAGGTGAGTATAGNAAGTAAGTCCTGCCATCCATCACAGGACCCTGAAAAGAAATATGGTACATTTTATTACAGGGAACATGTGGTCTGAGTTTGTAGAATACATTTGAATTCTACAGAGAAATTCACATAAATGTAAAGTACTTGGCATTTTCCAGAGCTAACAAATTTACCTGTTTAAAGTAAATCATATATGTAAACATCTATTGTTCATTTATTTTATGTGTAGCAATATCTACAAACTGTAAAAAGTAAAATAGCAATAACATTATGTATTTGTTGTTGTACAATAATTATGACCCAGTGAGAAGTGTAAGGTGTATAACTAACAATATTGTATGCCTAGGAATTATAGATATAGTGAATAGATAAACTCANAATGTNCTGAAGCACACCTGTAATCCTGGGGTTGGGGAGCCCTAGACAAGAGGATTCCTGAGGGTTTGTATCCAGCCAGTCTAGCCAAACCAGAGAGTGCTAGTTTCATTGGAAGACTCTATATCAAGTGGTTGAGAAAAAATATCCAAAATCAGTCTTTATCCACCACTCACATCCCTTAGTGCACATGCACGTGTGCACACGCACATGCCACACACACACATACATGCACACACATACACACATATGTACATACACACTATTAAGGATCTTAAAATAAGAAACAATTATAGTTTGTGTAGGATGGAAATTAACAATAAACTTTTACTGAATCATTAAGAATTCTTTCAGTGAGGAGCTTTTGCTGAGGCAGACAAAGGGGGATGAAGATGCATATGGAAGAAAGATCAAAGCAGCACAGGCTTTTGTGGGAATCCTCAGCACATCTCTCACTAGTTGGTTGTACTTCTATTCTCCCAATTTCCGAGGTGCTTTGCTCTGTTCAATGGTCTTGTCTTTACCAACATGAGACACATTTTTGGAACAGCGTAATAAGCTCTTTAGATTGAGTGGGAGCCTTTTACAGTAAAAGACCAAGAAATTCCTTTAACCTCAGAAACTCTCAGATAAACCTAAGAAACGCATGAAGACTCCATCTCTCAAGAGCATACCATAAAACTTCAGAGTCTGTATGACAAATCCTATTGTGCTATTATATGATGAGTCTACTTCATTGACAGACTATACAAAACTTCAATCTAGGATTGATTTGATAGTATATGATTATTCTGTTACATTTCTCCTAAATGTGTTACTAACATGTTAAGATTATATCAATGATAAGTATTAAGTCTATTATGTAAATACACACTTGGACATATGTGTATATGTATGCATCATTCCATTATTTGTGTGTTAGACATTGAGTCTTGTATGTGAATAGAAAACATCCCTTAATAGCTACAACAGAACTATCAAAATGTTAAGGTGATCACCGAGCTACTTTCAACTAATTTTTGACTGACTTCTGTAGTTTCATTAGAGTAAGACATATTTATACTTGATTATTTTCTTATTTAAGAAATAACAACTTGCCAATCTTCCTAAGTAATGAAAAGAATGGACTGATCATAGTCTACATTAACTGTTGTTTACTAAATAAAAGCATATTTGAATGGTAATGGAGGAATGCTTAATGATGTCCATACTTATAATAAATGATTAAATTAAAATATAGAAACTTGTGAATATATTTTCAAAATAATCAGTTTATTATGTGTCTGCACATACTTGTATTACTATGTCTTTTCTTTTGAACTCTCAGGAAGAGCTATGAAAGCACTGAATATACAACAGAATGGAAAGTAAAGTCCATGTTGTTTTATCTGATTTTGTTTGTGGTCAGCATCGTAGGTAAGAAAACCAAGAAGATTCCCNTTAATGGGGTCACAAAAATTGTCTCCTCCAAACTTTTAGACTTACAAGAAGAGTCCTAGAACATAAAGAGGTTTTTCTAAGACCCATAATGAACAGAAAAGAGAATATTGGGCTTAGCTAGGAGTGTGCCTAAGCACACTCTGGGTTCTAGGCATGACTGATTTGGAGACCTTGTTGAACACTTGGCTTATTGCCTGAAGTAGCAAGTGTTTTCCTGCTGTGTGTTGAGACTGCTGTGAACATGAAGTTTGCCTTCNCAAAGGACAGCCAGGTAGTGAGACATAAATCCACCTCATCCTACTCCATGTTGTTAGGGAGAATAGCTAAGTAGAAAAACAGTGAGTGATTGTATCAGGTTTTATGTACACATTTCATGGAGAAGCACATTGATTAAGCATTGAGATGTAGTGACAGATTGAAAGGAAATGACACTACAGAAGGACTTAGATAAAAACATTCTGTTGCGCTGAAGTTCAGAAGTTTACTCCAAGTATCTAAGCATTTATTTAGGCATTTGCATGTTGACATAAAGGAATGCACTATCTACAGTTGTTACTTATTTGTTTCAGATGCAATTTCAGGTTTTGGTTTGTATACAGAATGTTTCTGTGGAGTGGTTAAATGGTACTATTACAAATTCTTATCTCCCAAATAAAGGTAACAGCCAAAAGAGCTTCCATAGTTGACTTTGCTGTCATATTTTTATGTATTCATAAATTAGTGCTTGCTCAGGCATCATCAAAGAAAGTTCTTCCTTCAGTAGATGATAACAAATACAGAGACCCATAGGTGGACAATGACCAGAGTTTTAAATAGGATGTCTCAACCAAATCCCTCCCCACAGAGTTCAGGGAATTCTGAGGAACAGTAGGCAGAATGATTGTAAGAGAGCCAGTGGGAATGGGAAACACCAAGGACATAAAGTATTCTAGACACAATAGGACTATTGCACATATGAATTCAAAGTGATTGTGACAGTATGCAGAGGACATGCACAGGTCTAAGACAGTTGGAGTCCCAGCCCCCAACCCCATTGAGAATCAATTGACAACTACTCTCAGAGGAAATTAGTTTTCTCCAATGTAGTCTCACTAGGTACATAAACCACACTCAAGGGCAGGCATCATGCCTAGCAGTAGTTATCTAACACAAAACAAATTCAATAGCACTTTTGGACTTTGTTTCATAATGCTTTTTCAGGACTTCTTTTTTTTAAACTTAGAGGTCATTTTCTAATTTTGTATTTATGGGTTTTCTGTGTATGCAAATGTGTACAAATGTGTACATTTCAATGTCTCAAAGATTTTTCTTGTGCTTTTTCTTTCTTTTTTTTTTTTGGTTTTTCAAGGCAGGGTTTCTCTGCGTAGCTTTGCGCCTTTCCTGGAACTCACTTGGTAGCCCAGGCTGGCCTCGAACTCACAGAGATCCGCCTACTTCTGTCTCCCGAGTGCTGGGATTAAAGACGTGCGCCACCACCGCCCGGCTCTTGTGCTTTTTCTTTGGCTGTTTTTCTGCTTGTTTTTATTTTATATTATTATTATTATCACTATCACTTAGATTCTTGTTGGTTATCAAGTGCCAGAGAGAAAACAAAGTGGGTTTGGATGAATGGGGAAGTGGGGGGATTGAGGAATTTTCAAACTTTGCCTTCTATTCAGTACCTTTGTGTATAGTGGAACCTGTTGACCCACTACTGCAGGGTAACATCTTGATCCTTTGAGGCACCAGGACTGTGACTCAGTGCCCAGGTCTGCTCAGGAGCTGATATATTCTCCATGTATGATGGATTAGTTGTGAGTCTCTGTATCTTGGGTTTCAAAATATTCAACTAAAATCCATATCATATTGCATTACCGTGTGTTGCAACTCTAGATTTTATAACAGACGCAGAGTCTATCTCTGTGAATACCTGCTGAATGTTGCCTTATTATGTATTTAATAAATATCAACATAATTAATCAGTTACAATATATACCCCTCTCATTTGNAGGCCCTTCTGAAGGTCATTACTACTGGTGGAAATAAAAAAAAAATGAAAATCATATCATAGAGCATGGTTCCAAAATTGACCCAGTTAAAATGGAGTACAATAGAATGCCCATTTTAGACAAGGCAAAGGGGCTAGAAGCTAAATCAGGTTGGCAGTAGAGAAGTTCCGAGGATCACTACATTTAAAAATCAACCTATGCCAACACTTCCAATGCCAATGATACACCATTCATTACTATCCAAGTCTTTATACTGCACAACATCTCAACCCCCTCAATACAGTGGCATAATTAAGATCAATTATGTTGTTGTTTTAACTGGGCCCAGTGTTATTTCAGGTGTCCTTGGTGTTTAATCTGTCCTATTTTATTAATTCTATCTAAAATATCATATTATATTGAATTGTCAATTGTTCTTAGGGTCCTCTTGGTTGCAAACAATTTTGAAGACTTTCTTTATTATGCGAACTAAACCAGAATTTTGAGATACATTATTCATTAGTTTGTAGAAAGACCTTCATTGAACTGCAGTTTTCTGATATTTTATATGATTTAACCAGGTCTGTGATTTTTAGGAATAGTGACCACCCTTGTAAGAAACTACACCACTATATCATACAAAAACTAAGAAATACACTATTACATATCATATGACTTGATACCTGTCTCCACAGTGACACTTCTCTCCCCCTCTTTTAAAATGTGTGGTTTTCAGAAGTCAGTCATTGTGTCTCCATTACAGTGGAAAAACAGTACATATGAATTAAAATTTCTCTGCAAGAGAACTTGTTTAAAATATCTTTACATTTCTTTTGAGTTCTCTCATTTGATCCATATGTTACTTTAAACTGTATTGCTTAATCACCAAATGCCTTTTTGGAACATTTTTTTCAACTGTCTTTCTAGTATTTGTTTTATTTTCATAATATTCAAAAATCATATTAGTATAATATGTATTTTCTTAAGTATTTTAAGATCATCGTGCTATTCAGACTGTACTCTATGTTGGTTAATGCTATATATGACTGTTAGATACAGACCTATTCTGTTGTTAATTGATGGATATTTCACATGTCCATAAAAATAGTGGGGGTTGTTTTATTGTTTTTGCAATTATGGGAATACAATCAACAATTCCACTCATATTAGGGAATACCGCTGAACTACACAATGATCCTGTAATCTTGTTGATTAATGGTGTGGATGAAGTCATCAGCATGCATGTAAACTCCTGCCTGATTACTGTGGCTGTTTCTGAGAAACTTAATGAATTTAGAATATAACTGGATTACTTTATACCTCCTCATACTTCCATTTGCTTTGCCTCATAGATTTTTATACTATGATATTAGATGCTTACATATTAAAGACTCCCATACATTCTTTAAATTGATACTATTATTAATTTTAGTTTCCCTTCTTGTTCCTGATGCTTGTCCCATTATAAAATATGTTTTGAGATTAATATAGCTACCCCATCATTCAAAGATTAACGTGGTGCAGCTTTTCCTACCCCCTTTCATTTATTGTGTCTTTATGTTTACAGTGGGTTTATATAAACATTATGCAGTTAAGTCGTGATCTTTATTTCCACAAATGATATTCTGTTTTTATTGGCATAATCAGACATTTAAATACATTTAAATGATATTTTCATGGTTGGCCTAATATCTGCCATATTTGTAGCAGGTTACTCAATGCACTTCTTCCTTTTATTATCTCATACTTATTTCCTGCTTAAACAGTTTAATGCACCATTTAGTATAATTCCATTGCCTTCTTTTCTTATGATGTTAATTATATACCTTTAATCATTTTTACAGTCTCTATGTAGTCTAATACTGTAGGCGAAAGTTTTGTCTGGGTCCTGCCAGGTCCTGTCGCGGTCCAGCCCACCCAGTGGTCCCGCAGCCACTTACAAATTAATAACTCAAAAACTTATATTAATTACAACTGCTTGACCATTAGCTCAGGCATATTACTGACTAGCTCTTATACTTAAATTCAGCCCATTTCTATTAATCTATGTTTTGCCACGTATTCTGTGGCTTTACTGGTCTACAGGCATGTTGTTCCTTCCGCAGCGGCTGGCATCTCTTGACTCAGCCTTCCTCTTCTCAGAATTCTCCTTGTTTGTTTATCCTGCCTATACTTCCTGCCTGGCTACTAGCCAATCAGCATTTTATTTATCAATCAATCAGAGCAACACATATTCACAGTATACAGAACAATATCTCCATCATAATACCATAAATTCACAGCCAACCAGTCTTTTTAAAATAACACACCATCTCTTTGTATACCATATGAGTGCTTTACCAAGGAGTTTCCCCAGCACTTACCTCTCATTTCTGTGATTGTTCCTGTTCAGTTTCATATCACATTCTAATATTACTCAATACAACCTGAATTTTAAAACCTTCTGGCAGTGTTATCTACTAGAACAATTAAGAATTTAAAAAGAGAGAGCTAACTTATAATGCTTAGGTTTTTGCTTCTCAGTATTCACTATTTACTTTTTATGTAGTTCTGGATTCTGACCTATAGCATTTCTGTTTTTCCTCTGTGATGAGATACCAGAGTTTTTGTTTGTCTTAGAAAGCCCTTTCTCCTCACTTTTGCTGCATAATAGTTCTGCTTTTCATACCCCAGGCTGCGGATGTTATTCCTGCACTGTGAACATTTCACACCATTGTTTGTATGGTTGCAGGTTAGTACTTCTTTCTTTCTAAATCAGGGGTTCCATTTCCATTTCTTTTCAGGGTTTTTTTTTAACTTTTCATTTTCCCCCTAATTTGACAATGTGATCATTTATAGGTTTCTGTTGTTGGATTGGCATTTACTCTGTTCCCTCTCCTCTGAGCTTCTGGAATAGCTAATTTATTATCTGCTTTGGATTTTGGGAAATTCTTTGTCATTATTAATGTGAATTTTTCATTACATCCTTCCCTTGTTCTTCCAGTATTCTGACAGGCCACTTGTGAGACATTCCTCAGTTGACCCATACTTCTTAGATGTCTTCCATCTCTTCTTCATCCCGACCTTATCCTTAATTTTATTTTTTCTTCAGTTAAAAATGTTACATCCAACAAATAACACTCATTGATTCTTTTGCTATGTGTGCCTAGTCCACAGATGGCCTGCCAAAGGTGTCCTTCCTTTATAATACAGTGGGTTTATTTCTAGTACTTCCTTTCAATCCCTCTTAAAATTCCTCTCTGCTTATGCAATCCATCTGTTCTTACATGTCTACTTTCCCCAGTGTACCCTGTAATGTATTCATAATACTTAAATTACTTTTCTGATACATGCTTTTTCCTCCAGACTGTGTTTGGCCTTTCTTTTATGCTTGTGTGGTAATGGTTTTGTTGTACTTGGTGCAAAGTTCGAACAGTAAGAGACACTGTGTCAAGCAGACATTCTCTGTAAAGTTTTCATTCTAATCTGGATAAGGGTTGAGCCATAACTAATGTTAACTTTATAAGTGCCAGAAGCCTATTCTCATGGTTTTGTCTTGTTCCTCTTTTTACCTCTGAGAATTTTAAGAATTCCTCCTTAAGAGGCATGTGAATCATATTGCTATTTTAATCCTTAATCAGTCACTAGGAACTGGAGCCCTTGTAAAGTGCAAGTAGAATTAGTGTAGGGCAGTGCTTTATGACCACATATTCACCATCCTATGTGAAGGGTCTCTTAGTTACACAAAAGTAAACACATATCATTTAAATGAAGTCATGAGATACCGAAGTTAGAAGCTGAGGAAATGTTGATTTTAGGAAAAGTAAGACATATGAGTAAACAGCTTTGTGTTTGAAAAATGTGCTATAGTTTATAAGAGACATTTGGTTGAAGAGATAGCAGGATATGTACTATACACGATTTTTGNTTAAATTTAACTTTCCTTCTTAGGTTAGAAGGACAAAACATAGATGTCAGAGATTCTAAACCAATGAATCTTTTGGAGTCTTGCACAATGACAAATTGCAAGTTAGCCATTTGTATACTATGTGGAGTAGAGCTGAGCTTGAACAATAACAAGCACAATGCTCTGTGTACACACTCACGCTCAGCTCAGCTTTGCTCCAGAAACAACGTCTTCTGCTCCTAAGTATAACTCAGCCAGGCATATAAAGCATCAGGTGGAATGATGATGTATCAAAAGAGAATCATTTTTTCTTACAAGGAAAGTCAAGACATTAATTGTATCTAGTCATGAAGATAACAGAATGAGAGTGTTTCCAGATGTCTGCTAAAGTATTTTGCTTATGCACTTCTTTTCCCCAGCTTTCATCTTTTGATTGGATCTATTTCATTTAAAACTTGCTGGTTTTTGTTACTCTAAGGTTTCCTGTGTG
>LZPO01117499.1:26963-39380 GCA_001675575.1 Neotoma lepida
CACATTTCCAATCAATAGTTTATCAATCTCATCATTACCTTGTGCTACAGGGCCTGGCAGACCCATATGGGATTGGATGTGAGTTATATATAAGGGATGCTTCCTATTCCTGATTATATCTTGTAACTGAATAAGTAACAAAGTTAATTCTGACTCATCTGAGATAAATTCTGCAGTCTCAATATGTAATACCACTCTTTCAGCATACTGAGAGTCAGTACCTATGTTGAGAGGTCCCGAAAAATCCATTAATACCAGCAGAATAGCATACAATTCCGATTTTTGAACTGAATTATAAGAACTTTGAACCACTTTACTTAAGTTTTCTGATTTTTAACCTGCCTTTCCTTGTTTGTTTGCATCTATATAAAATGTACGAGCTCCAGATATAGGTGCTTCCCATACAATGAGAGGCAAAATCCAATCAGCTCTCTTTATTAGTTCAATTCTATCGCTTTTGACATATTTGCTGTTAATCTCTCCCAAAAAATTACTGCAAGCTCTTTGCCAAGGTTCACTTACTGCCCATAATTTGTCAATGTCATCCTTAGTTAAAGGTACGACAATTTCTGCTGGGTCTATTCCTGCTAATTGACGAAGTGTCAATTTTCCTTTTAAAATCAAGTCAGAGATCTTTTCCACATAGGTTTTTAATTTTCTGTTTATTTGGCAGAAATATCCATTCTAATATAATAACTTCCCTCTGCATTAAAATTCCTGTAGGAGAATGCTTAGAGGGTAAAATAACCAAAATGCAATCAAGCTTTGGATCCACTTGATCCACATGACCTTTCTGTACTTCTTTTCCACCAAGGCCAATTCTCTCTCAACTTCAGCTGTTAATTCTCTTGGACTGTTGAAGTCNTTGTCACCTTCTAAGGTTTTAAACAAATTACTCAGTTCATCATTTTTTATCCCAACAACAGTTCGTAGATGGGAAATATTTCCAAATAATCTTTGAAAATCATTAAGTCTGTAATCGAGCTCTCCTAATTTGAACCTTTTGAGGTCTAATTTTTTATAAACCTATTTTATATCCTAAATAATTAATAGACTCTNCTCTTTGTATTTTTTCAGGAGCAATTTGTAAACCCCAACAAGGCAAAATTTTCTTTACTTCTCTAGACATTCTTTCTAAGTTGTCTGCATTTGAATCAGCTAGTAAAATATCATCCATGTAATGATAAATTATAGATTTAAGAAATTGTTTACGTATTACTTCCAATGGCTGTTGTACCAAATATTGGCACAAGATTGGGCTATCTAACATTCCCTGTGGGAGAACTCTCCATCGATATCTCTTAACTGGTTGAGAATTATTAAAAGTGAGCACCGTGAAGGCAAATCTTTCTTTGTCTTTTTCTTGTAAGGGTATAGAGAAGAAACAGTCTTTTAAATCAATAACTATAAGAGGCCATCCTTTAGGTAANAAAGTAGGCAAAGGAATTCCAGATTGTAGAGNGCCCATTGGCTGAATTACCTTNTTAATTGCTCTTAGGTCNNTTANCATTCTCCATTTACCAGATTTCTTTTTAATAACAAATACAGGAGAATTCCAAGGGCTNGTTGATTCTTCAATATGCTGAGCATTTAACTACTCTTGTACCAGCTCTTCTAAAGCCTGCAAGTTCTCTATTGTTAGAGGCCATTGCTGAATCCATACAGGCTTGTCTGTCAACCATTTTAAAGGTAGATAAAATACCACCACACTATTCAGCCTATATTTAAATCTAAAATGATTCATTTGGGGCCCAGAGATGTTCTTCAGAAGAGGACAATCAATTTTACCTCTTCTAGTGATAGTAGACTAATGTACTCTATGATTGAAAGGTTTTTTTAAACACCATTCCACAAATGGTCTATATTTGTAATTATCTGAGCTATTGAGATTTTATTTTAGTGGGAAATCCATTTAAAAACAAAGAGTTACATGACTAAGGATGAATTATTACTTGGATGTATATGATTGCAGATCATTTATTTTGACAAAAATTTGAAGATATTTTAATGGAAACATTTGCGATGAAGAAAGAAAATTTATGGTATTTATACATGGACAGCTAACTTCCATTCCTGTTTAAATGTATAACACAGTGTATGTGTATATGCCTACAAAAAGCCTATTTGAAATAAATACCCAAGGTCATATTATGGGTTTGAAAGGAATTTTTTTTTCACACCAAAGATTAAACCATGAATATTGCTGAGTTGTATATTTGTGTTTGATGTTTCATGCAAACCATTTGAGATATTAAAAATTCTTTAACTGAAAAACTAAGAGATTCCCAACCAAGTTAAAGAATATGACTTGTTACTGTGGAACGTAGAGAATGCTTTGTTCTAATGTCATACCCCATTCCACTCCTTAGAAAAGACTAGGTAAGAACAGCACTAACCTCACACATCGGACACATGCCACCTTTAAAGGTTAGAACAGCCTACACCATTTCTTCATTTGCTTTGGAAGAGATCAGCTTGAAGTGAACAGGCATTATTCAGAAGACTGAGACTATAGCTTACTCAACATAGACCTCTAGACCTATTGAACACCAAGTATTCAAGAGACCCCCCTCTGCATGATTTATTATACCCGGTTATGCATATCTTGAAAAGCTGCCAAGTTTGGTGTTTATCTTCTCAGTGTCTCGAGTGGGAATTGATTAGAGCACCTGTTTTGAAGAGATAACTGCTCACAGTTGGAAGTCAACATTCAGACCACCAACAGTGGTCAGCTCTGAAATGATAGTATAGAAGATTTGCTCTTTGGTTGACTGATGAACCTAAGTAATTTTTGTTTTAACACAACTAAGCTGTATTGAATAGCAGTAAAGCCATTGTTTGGTGGGAATTCAGCATTTGACTCTTTAGTTACAAGGAAAAAGTCTTAAGAAAGAACTTGAGAGAGATAAAATATTTAGGAACTGAAATTATAAACCCTGAGATATATGCATTTATATGCAAATAAATCTACAGAAAGTATTTGGGGGTTTTCAAGAACCTAAATCATCACAAAGATTATTCAGTCTTTAAAGTAATTTCCTAGATAAATTTTTGAGAATGAGGTCTGCACAAGGATTGGGATAAACCTTATTCAAAATAAAGTAAGATATATTTACACAAAATGTTTTGAAGTGAGGAAATTTTTTTTCACAGAAGAAATAATGAAAAAATTATACCTCCTTCCTAGTGGACTAAACATTTAGGAAATTAGAAACAGCTTATAAGTCTGAATCTTAAACACAGCAAAATAATATTTTAGGAGTTCTGAAGAACTAGCATTAGAATTATAATAAATTTGTTCAAAATATTAACTTAAATAAGTCTACCAGTGTGTCTAGTGGTTCCAATTATATGTTAACTGTAACTTGGGGCAATCCCCTCTGTTCTATAGACAACCTTTATAGTGAGCCCCTGGCAATAACTTTTTACTTATCAGCTTTCTAGCTATTGGCTAATGGAGTCCTTTTGTCTACTTACATGGTATCTTTAGCCCTGCCTGGTTCTTCCCCAACTCCTTTGAGAAACAAAGATACACACATTTATTACATGCCACATTTATTACATGCACACAGGCAGCATAGAGTGCTAATTACCTTCCTCATCTGCTTCTTCTCTCTTTTTCTTCACCAGTCCTCTCCATTCATATGCTTCAAATGGAATTGTGAAGACTTTTTCTATGTCTGTGAAGAACAGAGTTGGCATTTAGATCGAAATTGCTTTGAATTTATAGCTTGCTTATTAAGACGGCCATTTTCACGGTGTTAATGTTACCAATTCATGAGCAAAGAGAGGTGCTTCCATAATGTTGGCATTTGTATTGTTAGGGGCATCCATATTGGGAGTAGGAAAATAGAAGACCATGAGGGGAGAAAGTGAGTTCACAGATCAAGTTCACAGCACCAGAGGGACTTTCTGTGTATTATTGTGGAGAGAGAGAGGCCTATGTATTCTTAATGAACTGATCATTAGTCACTCAAC
Organism: Neotoma lepida; assembly: GCA_001675575.1. Taxonomy (NCBI): domain Eukaryota; kingdom Metazoa; phylum Chordata; class Mammalia; order Rodentia; family Cricetidae; genus Neotoma; species Neotoma lepida. The sequence continues at coordinate 30,942 of LZPO01117499.1, forward strand.
ATAAAATAACAAAATCAAGTTGAGCAGTAAGGTAACAGGGAGAAGAGAGTGGCATCTGGGATGCAGCTGGGAAGGACTGGCCTTGGAAAAAAGAATTGAAATCCGGCTNNTTAGAAGAATACAGATGGGATGAATGGCTGTGGACAGAACTAATCCCAAAAGTTTGATAGTGGGAAGATAGGAGGTCATCTTTCTTCTCTTCTTCAATTTCTTCAGTCTTCTAAAGTTTTCATTCATTTCTCCTGACAATCTTCCTTTTTCTTCATTTCCTTAGAAAGTATTTTATTCACACCATGTCTAGCCACATAATATTAATGTTTTTAAAATTGCTTTTAACTTTTCACTAGATGTTTATTGCATTACAAAGGTCTAAAAAATATATTGATGCATAAGTAAATATAACTGCTAATGGTTGACAGATATCTACATGGAGTTATGGATGGGTCAAGACTGCATATACTAACCTAACCACGCTATGTAAGCATAAAAGAAGGCATGTGCATGAAGAGGTGTTGGGAAAGGAGTGCTGAATGAGTAAAGCAAATAGAAATACATAAGGGCTAGGGTTAGGGCACAGTAGTAAGGTTCCTACATAGGATGCTCAAGGCCATGGGTCACACTACAAAAATAGAAAAGTAAAATAAAAATTTTTTATTCTTTCAGCCTGGTTCCTATCCAGGCATAAATGTTGGATTTTTAGCTAAAAATTTACTNTTNTTAGTGACATAATTTTATGTATTCCTCTGTNATTTGTCAAAAGATTTTTAAATATTTAAAAAAGTTTATTAAACAGAATTTCTATAATTACTTATAAAGTTTTCTATACCTATAGACAATCTATGTATTCTTTTATTTATATTTAATATTAAAAGTACATAAGCATATTTTCACTCAAATACATTTTTGTTTGCATCATAGTAACTGAAATTACTGACCTAAACTCAAAGCTATGGACCATTCATTTCCCTTCTGATCTTGTGCCCTTTTTGCAGCATGTTATCTGCACTGGTCTGTGGTGCAAAGTGGAAGGTGAAGCTGAATGCAGGACCAAGCTTGACCCACCAATGGATGGGACTGACTGTGACCCTGGCAAGGTGAGCTATTTGCACTGTCTAGAGTAAGTAGGAATAGTATACGAAACAGGAAAGTTGCATTTTCTCCCAAAATCTACACACACATCCATCTTAGTATCAGATCATTTCAGCATGTTAAAAATGTTAATATTTCATCTATTTTTAATTGTAATTTTTATATTTTTCGTGTGTATGTTTGTTTTGTTAATATTAAGGTGTGCAATTTTTTCTTGGTGTTGATTATTATAATGTTCACAGTCAGATACAAATACTACTTTTCCCAAAAAGTGAACTCATGTTCTTTTATTAGTCAAATACACAGAAAGAAAATAAATACAGAGAATAGCATCAATGATAAAATTTCCCAGAGCACCAATAAATTCTTTTAATTGTAATTTTTTTTCCTCAGGTATTCAGCTATCACAGAGACTGACCAATCATTTTCTTTTTGTGGTTGTTGTGTTTGTCTGGTTTTGGTACCAGGGTTATACTGGCTTCATAAGAAGAATTAGAGAATGATTCTTCCATGTCTAATATGAAATACTTTGAAGATGTTGTTGTTAGTTCTTATTTGAATATCGGATAGAATTCTACACTGTAACCATCTGGACCTGGGTTTGTCCTTTTTGTTGTTNTTTTTGGTTTTGATTTCTGGTTTCTTTGTTTGTTTGGTTTGCTTTGGGTTTGGGGGGAGATTTTTTTAGATTATTNACTATCTTGATGTCATGTGGATAGGTCGTATGTATCTAGAAATTCATCAATTTCTTTTATATGTCCCACTTCAGATTTTTAACACCAATACTCCTCCTCACGTTATTTTATAAAATAGGAGTTTGATAGCACAACTCCTAACATCAAAAACCTGGAGAGATCTCATATTAATAACTTCATGTCACCCCTAAAGCCTTGGAATGGTTGTGTCAGAAAAACCACTGTCACATAATACCCTCTGAGGTTCCAGAAAAGCACAGGCTTCCTGTGCTATATATGCACATAGCATGTATTTATTTTAACACTAGCAGAAATTAATTTGAAAATATTATAAAGAGGTAACTGTTTTATTCAGGCCCCAACCCTTAGTGAGGCCTTCCTTAGAGAAAGTTGGTAGGGAAGGGAGAATCATCCTTTTGTGAGGATGTGGCCACTCAGATGTTTGGCATTGATGATCCCACACCCCTGTACATATGAGAAGCTTTTTTTGGCTAAGGTTATCCAACAAAATGAAAGAAAGAAGGAAGGAAGGACGGAAGGAAGGAAGGAAGGAAGGAAGGAAGGAAGGAAGGAAGGAAGGAAGGAAGGAAGTGGAGAGGAGGACATGTTTAGAAGGATATGGGAAAAGCTGGAAGAAGGAAACAGGAGGTGGGTGAGCATATTTCATTTTATATTTGTTTATATATGATATTCTCCAAAATATTTTTTTCATAAAGAGTCAACCATTTGTAAAGGAAGAAGGGTTGCTGGGTAGGTTTTAGGAAGCAATGATGAANTGATATAAGNATGTACTTCCATGATTTCTTTAATTAAAAGAGAAAACAACCACACATTGTTTAAATTGGGACTCTTTTTGAAGAGTTGAAGTGTTGTGTCACTTTCAATACGAGAATGGCCTCCTGGGGGACACTTCTGTGAAATATCAGCCAGTTGTTTATAGACTGTGCCAAATATTTTTCTATGAGATTAAATGGAGAATGAGGATTGAGGTCTGTTTTATTTTGTCTCAAATTAAACACAGAGGTGCAACAATGTGTGTTTATCAGGAGCGTCGTCTCATGACATTAACCTGAGTTATTTATTGCTTAAATCATAAAATTCTGGAAAGGCAATAATTTTCATCATCCTGGAAACACCAGTGTGGAATCACAGAGGGATGCCTGAACATCCGGCCAGGAATTCTCCAACATCACACAAGTCACTCATCTTATTTAGTGCCTCATTTTTGTAATGTGAATTCTAAATATTTTCGCTATAATAGTTTTTTTCTTGTATAGTTCAGAATAATTTACATTCTGGAGATCCCTAAAGTCGATTTGTTCTTTCAGCCAAAACTCTGATTACTTACCAAAGTTCTTTCCCTGCGACCATGCTAATGGTATTCTTCTAGAGGTTCTTAACACTTTGCATTTGCAAATGCATAATGAGTTTCTCAATTTCTTGGGTTATGTTAAATTTTTAAACAATTGTTTTTTCTCTTTTTTATTATTAAAATTTTTTATTTATTTTACATACCAACCACAGTTTCTCCTCCCTCTTCTCCTTGCATCCCTCCTTCACCTCCTTTCTACCCCCTCCCCCATCCACTTCTCAGAAAGGGTAAGGCCTCCCAGGGGAGTCAACAAAGCATGGCATATCAAGTTGAGGCAGGTCCAAGCTCCTCCCCCCTGCATCAAGGCTGCGTGAGGCATCATTACTGCTAATCTTTAAATGCCTTAGGCTCANGCTAAATGCTATTAGCTTGGGATGATGAAAAACAAGAAACAAAGCTGGGAATTTCTGAAGTTTTTTTTTTAACTATGGTTATAAGAACTAAGTGGTATAAGTATACTCCATACTCCCACTAANGGTGTTTGTTATCTATACAATTCTATTAGTCAAATGATTTTGAAGGTAGATGGTTATATACTGTTTTAGATACCATTTTACAAGGTAAAAAAGCAATCTTTTTNTTTTTACAATATAACCATTGGACCATATGTGGCATTTTAATTAACAACGTAGAAAACAATGAGTTAATAAGTTATTTAGTATAAAACAACAAGTAGGCAGGTTTTCTTTTTTTTTCACAGCATTTGCTCAGAATGGAAAGAGAGGAAAGAATGCTTCAACAGCAACTTTGAATTAGATACCTTGAAGGACTCATTATTGCCTAATCATTTTTCTTCCTAAGTTAAGACACTTGAAAACGCTATGGTCATTCACTACTGGAGATAATGATGACTTCCACACCCTGACAACCACCAGGTGTGTGTGCAGAAGGCCGCTGTTGGCCTTGCCTATCTCCCCGTTTCCAGTGTGTACAGAGGGTGTGCTGAGAGGATGGTCNTGACACTTTGACGTCTCCTTGCCCCTCCACCAGTTTTGTTCTCATAAACCCTCTACAGAGGTCCACATAAACATTTGGCAGCACGGAAACACAACCAGATATGTTAGGACATGTCTTGCCACAGAAATGATGGATATTATATAGTATTAATGTTTTTGTAAATAAAATAATTTTATAGATAATAGAATTTTTTACTATCTAAACCATGTGTAGCATTTACTTCTTGAGGTTAAAAAATAACACGTATGATACAAAATATGATGCTACCTAATTTAGGGAATGCANCACTAGGAATGCTTTGTATAGTAATTTATTGCATGATAATTTAAGCAAAATTAACACTTTCTGTAACACAGAAAACAACACTACCTACAAGATGGAGAAGCAGGTCCCCTTGGTGCAGAGACCTAGTTGTCTGCAAGGGGACAAACCTTAGCTATCATGTTACAGTTTCTTTAAATATCACCAGTTTTTGTGTGCATGCTGGCTTGCATGTCTGTTTCCATTTTTCTTCATGTGCCAGATGTGATCTAGTTTAAATTATATGCAGACTAAGTCCCAGTGCTTTCCAGAAGACTTCCAGTCTTGTATGAACTCTCGCCCAGCCTGTCAGTGCCAGCTTGCTGCTAAATGGGCAAGGGTCCGTGATATGCACCGGGGAAAAGTAAACACCCTCCAAGCAGGCCAAGCACTCTGACCAACTCAAGTTTGACAGTTTTTATACTGGGATTTTTCCATGGCTCCCATAACATTATTGAGTGCTTAAAGCTAGTACGTAATACACGAGTTTCTACATTGACCTTTTTTTTCTGTATTTTTGGATTGAACCTTCTCATGAAGCTGCAGTTTATTTATTAACAAACTTACAATAGTGACACATCCCATCTTGCTTTTCAATATGGAACTTAAAGCATACTAAATCTAAAAGAGGTTGAATTAAAAATTTAATGTAATAAAATATATATAGAAAGTGATTAATTTTTCTTATAAAACNGTCAGTTGGATGTAAGCTAAATGATATAGTGTTGTTTTCTAAATTCGCCTTCTAAAAATAGTTTTAGAAAAATCCTCAAAATAATTTTAAATAAAGACATTAATTAAAATTCTCTGAGTGAATGGAACTTTGGTTTATGAAAATCCATTCACAGCATTACTGTAATGATACCCCTAGTAAGCTTTTTCTTTAAATTTTTTTTTATTTATTTTAGATACCAACTACATATCCCCCCTAATAAGGTTTTATGATTACTATGGTTAATCACAAAATCCTTTTGCATTGTGCTCTGTGCCACACTCAACCTCTGCAAAACAGTCTTTATGCTGAATAAGTTTCTTTTGCATCTCAGACATTAGCAAGATGAGACTCACAGCATTTCTGAACCTCTCTCAAAATCCTTGATGCCCTTCAGTGCGGCAAGTCCCCATGGTCAGAAGGATCAACTTTTCCAGCCTTGCTATTTTATAATTACTGATCTAAATGGTCCAGATGTTATAACATGTTACTCACAGTATGATGTTGTGGCCTTGTACCTGTTTCCTATGTTCTATCATCTATGTGATCGATTTTCAGGAGAAATTGTAGCATTCTTGTCCATGTATTCCTCAATAACCATAGAAATAACTACTGTTGTCTACCTATCCTATCANTCCTCAAAAACCATAGACGTAACCCCTTTCACAGCTGTTGGTTTAACTCATGAAAAAGACACATGAATTAAAAAAAAAAAAATACAAAGACCACAGGCCTTTCTTTGTTCTCATGGTAACACTTCCCAGTTAAAGATATTAAAGTAGCTACAGAATTTGAAAGTGAAATACAGAATTCCAAAATCCAATTGCTGGGGTCTTTTAAACAAACTTGGCTTTCANTTGAGAGCTTGCAGTAGTGTTAGTAGGAACTCGTTTGCTGAAATGTTTGCTTCAACCTAGTTTCAGAATGATAATTATTGCTGTTTGCCATAATTATTCATGGCTGCTTTGGACTCTGTTTTTCTTTTGTGTGTGTGTGTGGGGGGGTATTTATGTTTTTCCCCTTTCAATTATTTTCTCAGAATGTGTTAGCTTTTTTCCTTCAGCTTTTAGGACCACAGATCCCCTCCGCACTCTTTCTACTCTTTCTCCCTCACAGCACAGGATTTTTCTGCACTGCAGTAGTCAATCTCTGAGCACTATTTTCATGCTGAGACTGTTGATGACACCAGAACCGAGCAAATGGGCCTTGATATTGCAAGTGCCAGCTAATTCTTGTCTTTTGCAGTCTTCATATTTGGCCCTTGGGCTGCCATAGACCTAATGACTTGCATTAATTTCAGTGACTGTGTAGACCAGTGAATGATTTTCAGTTGTGCCCTGATTTGTTCACCTAAGACATGACTTTTGGAATAGTGGTGTAAGGCTGGAGAGTGCACCCTCAGGACCCCTGCACCTGAGCACTTGGCTGGAGAGTGGAGCACGTGGAGTTCCTGTAGCCGAAGCTGCAGTTCTGGGGTCAGCAGTCGAGAACGCAAGTGTCCTGGGTAAAGTCACAGCTCCTGGTTTGGGGGAGGGAGTTTAGTCATCAGTTTTGAAATACAAAGCTTTTAACACTTGTCAATCATAGTGGAAACCAAAAGAAACTGTTACAACTGTACTACTGCCTCAAATTACTTATGTAAAATAAAAGCTCTCCTTTAAGCAGAAAACAATGATCAGCCTTTCTAAAACTGAATAATGAAATCTACAAAAAGAGACTGTTCATGAGTAAGTGTAATGAAATGGACTTAAATGAGCAGGATGTATATCAGATGAGTCAAGTAAACAGTTGAAGGAACTAGGAGAAAGGCAAGAGGNTGGTGGGATTTCCGAAAGGCAAAGGATGAAAGCCAAGTTAGTGTTGATAAAAGCTAAAAATACTGAAACAAAACAAAACAAACAAAAAACCATGCTGGGCCCCGTAAACTTGAGGGTCATTAACAGGCCCTCTTGCTCAAATGCCACCGCACCTGTAGAGAGCACAGAGGAGTGAGGGGTTCTACTCAATTTGTCTTTATGGTCTTCAGGGACACAGTTCAGTTATATGAAGCTGCAAATCTTCTGAATTTACTAAAAATATGAGCTTTATAATCTTCAAAGCCAATTGACACATGGGAAAACCAGCCTGTGCNTGTTGCACTGAGCTCTGCCCTTGAAATATGCTTTCTGTTTTATCTAAAGTCAATTTTATCATTCATGGATTTTGAAAGACAATTTGAGCATTGAAAAAAATGTTTCTTTTTTTAATATAATAGGCCTATGAATGTCCTACTCTCCTCACTCATTTAGTATGTCCATGTTTTTAAAGAAACATTTTAATAGAAAGGATATCTTATAAATATGATGGTTTTCACTTATAAAAGCTGGTACTTGTGGGGGAAAGGTGAAATTTATTATCTGTACTCTTTTTCTAGGCTAGGTTCTGAAGCAAGGGATTGTAATGGCCCCAGAAAACAATACAGAATATGTGAGAATCCACCTTGTCCTGCAGGTTTGCCTGGATTCAGAGACTGGCAATGTCAGGCCTATAGTGTTAGAACTTCGTACCCAAAGCATGCACTTCAGTGGCAAGCTGTCTTCGATGAAGGTATGGCCACCAGCTGGATGCCAATTGTTTAGTAATACTTGTGTTGTTCTACAGATCATCTAATAGTCATTTGTAGACTTTGTTTTTTTTAATGACTTTTCTGGCATACAACAACCACAAAGCTAAACATGCATATATTTTAAATTACTTTGAGCCATGACTATATACCTGTTGGAATAACTAAAATAAAAATACAATAAATATATCACATACTGGTAAAGATGAGAAGAAAGTGGAAATATCTAACACTGCTGATAGAAGCATAAAATGATACAGCCACTCTGGAGGGTAGTTTGGAAGTCTCTAAAATAGCTGAAAGTGCAATGAGCAATACAGAAGTTGAATGCTTGAGTACTGGAATACTATGCAACCAGTACTCTTGAAAGATATAAAACTTGATGGATTGCAGGGCATTGTGCCAAATAAAAAATGCCAGCCACATAAGGCCATGTGTTATAGTGTGATCCTTGGAGACAGCAGTTTGAAGTGGAAAAACTACAGACAGGAAAATAGATAATTGGTGCCAGGGACTTGGGGTAGTGGTAATGAGAAATGTGGCCTGGCTGTGGCAGTGGTCCATACACCCATACATTTGATAAAATGGCACAGACTAGCACACACAGTCAACAGTGAACTCTTGGGTTTTACTGTATATTTTACTGTAACAACCAAGGTACAGCCTCTGAGGATCCTAACTGAGACCTACGTGGGTTGTTTGTAGGCTGTTT
>LZPO01117500.1:0-10098 GCA_001675575.1 Neotoma lepida
AAGTTCGCTCCTTCCACCTTTACAGAGGTTCTAGGAATTGAACTCAGGTCATCAGGTATGTTCATCAAGTGCTGCATTGGGCCATTGAGCCATCTTGCTGGTCCTCAGGATATTTTTCTATTACTTAAAATATCCAATTTACTGTATAACTGAAGATTTTTATAATTTGCCCCTCCTCTTTTTTGCATTTAAAAAAAAATGTAGCCCAGGTTGGCCTCAAACTTATGTCCCTCCTGTTCCAGCCTCCTAAGTACTGGGACTACAAGTACAGACCATCATGGATAGCAATGCTGGCAAGTTCTGAAGGAATAGTTTCTACTAGTAAATTGGCCATTTCTGAAACCACCATCTCCAGAGTCCTCTACTTGCCAGAAGCGATGACACCACAGCGGATTCTGATCAGCTCTGAGGCTGCCGAAGGCATGTTGATGCAGGAGCCACAGGACAATCTCCATTTGTGATCCTGGTAGGGCTACAGCCATTCTTACCAGGGTGCAGTGCAGCTAGCAACATGGTGGCTCAGAGAAGTGACTCCTGGAACATACCTCACACCCTGCCACACTTCTGTCATTAAAAGACATGGTCTTCAGAGGTGAGGTAGCAGAGTACCGAGCACTTGGGGAAAACAAAAGGCACAAAACCCAATCTTTCTAATTTCAAAATGTTGCAGTGCTCTGCTCTCTTGGAAAAGACATTCTTCAAGAAGCCAGCAAGGTCACTTCTGAAATAACTGTAACATGGTGGGCATTTATACCATCAATGTCTGCTGGCAAAACCTACCAGCCAACTGACATGATTCCTCAGGATGACATCAACAAGAAAGCCTCGGTCCAATAGTCACAATACTGTCAGTTCTTTCTAGAACCTAAGTGACTTGTGACAGATCTGAAGTCACATGATCCAGAGCCCCCCCCCCCTTGAACTTCTCAGGTACGTGCACTGATCTGGAGCCCAGAGGAGGCTCTGGTCACAAGTGAGTGGTGTATATTGCCTGTCTTCATTGAACTTGTGGTCTAGTTTATGTCAGTGACATCACATGGAAGAGACAGCTCAACTACTACATATCTGATGGAGCTGAAGCCAGGAGTCATGAGTTCTGCTCCCTGAGAAGTCACTCAACTCAAGGTATCTGTGTGCCTCTGAGTTGTTGTCCCTGGCTGGTGGGGAGGGGCTAGGGGCAATCCAGGGCATGACAGAAGGATGGTATTCATTCTGTTTCAGCGAATCCTGGTCATAGGAAGGGCAGAAACAGCTAGGTGCATGAGAAGGCTGCGGCTTGCACATGGTTCCTCTTCTTACTCAATAATCAGCTATCACACAGGACTAGACAAAAGTCCGTTGGGACCTTGTCTTAGTTAGGGTTTCTATTGCTGTGAAGGGACACCATGACCGTGGCAACTCTTATAAAGGAAAGCATTTAACCGGGGTAGTTCCCTTATAGTTTCAGGGGTTCTATCCATTATCATCATGGTGTGGGGAGCATGGCAGTGTGCAGGCAGATGTGGTGCTGAAGTAGCTGAAAGTCCTACCTCTTGCAGGCAACAGGAAGTCGACTGACAAACTCACTGGTACCCTGAGCATAGGAAACCTCAAAGCCCACCCCTACACTTCCTCCAGCAAGGCCATATGAACTCTGACAAAGCCACACCTCTTAATAGTGCCACTCCCTATGAGATTATTATGGTATTCCAACTACCACAGACCATTCTGCTCAAATGTGCATACTTGCTTCTCAGATCCATTTCCCAACTCTTAGGCCTCCAGTCAGGAGTGGCCCAGGGCCTGGGACACTGAGGTTCATTAGTTGGGTAGTGAATGTATAGTACATGCCTGATGGCCTCTTCTGTGACTAAAGAATCTGTCTATAACTGACCTTGGGAGAAACAGCACCTTAACTGTCAGTCTAAGAATGCAGGGGAAATGTGAAGTTAGCACCGCCACCGAGGTATCTGAATGTTCCATCCATTTCTTTTTTGGATGCTGGAATTGAGGTCAGAAATATGTAGGCATGTGATTTAGATGAGTTTCAGGTTTGCTTGGGGTAGACAGGTACTCTAATGGATCTGGACACACCTACCACAAGATGATACCCTGTTTTAGTTAGGGTTTTCACTGCTGCAATGAAAAGCCATGACCAAAAAGCAAGTTGGGGAAGAACGGGTTTAGTTGGCTTATACTTCAGCATTGCTGTTCATCACTGAAGGAAGTCAGGAGAGGAACTCAAACAGGGCAGGATCCTGGATGCAGGAGCTGATGCACAGGCCATGAAGGGAAGCTGCTTACTGGCTTGTTTCCCATGGCTAGCTCAGACTACCTTCTTATAGAACCCAGGACCAGCAGCCCAAGGATGGCACCACCCACAATGGGCTGGGCCCTCCCCCATTGATCACTAAATGAGAAAATGCTTTACAGTTGGATCTCATCAGGGCATTTCCTCAATGGAGGCTCCTTCCTCTGATGACTCTAGTTTGTATCAAGTTGACACACAAAACCAGTACATGTTCCAAGGCTGTTTATTGTGACATTGGGATTTCTGGACCACATCCTGCCCCGGCTTCGAGGTCCTTTTCTCTGTACAACCTCACATCTTCTGGATTAAGGAATTATTTCTTAAGGCAAGGCAAACTTCTAGCTCTGCAAACTTACACAAGGGCAGCAGGTCTGAGTAGGGTCAAAAAAGAAAAATCAAAAACTTTAGGGAAGAAATCAAAGCTCACTGAAATCAGGCGTGGGCCCAACTGGGACCCTGCTATGGACTCAGTCACAGATATACTTGTCATACGGACACAAGGCACATACATGTACAGGCACTACTGCCTGCTGCGGAGACCTATGGTCTACTCTCAGGAAGTCTGCAGGGTTTTCATCCTGAGTTAGGTTCTGAAGCTGCCATACAACAGTGAGAGTTTCGTTGCCTGGCACTGGCTTCTCTAATTGCCACCTCATAGGCTGTACATCACATCTGGCTTTTTGTCTGTGCACATGTCCAAATTCCAAGACATGCAAAAATTCCAAAGACAAAAATATCTGCATGTATCTGAATATCCAGTTTCTATGGAGACTGAAATCAAAGTGAACTGTCTAATGAGAGGTTTTCTCCCATTTTTTTTAAAAAGACATAATTCTTGCCTGATGCCTTACAGTTTTGGAGCATGTTGAAATGCCTGCTGGTTATTATTCCAAACACATTTTGCTAATATGCAATTGCATATTCTAATGAGAATGGCTGATGACGGCTCATTTTCACGGCTGTGCCCCCTGGGACCCTCACAAATTCTCTGATTACACGGAAAGGCAGTGTTTTCAGAACTTCTGGAACTCTGAAGAGGCCTTCTCTCAGCCTGGATGGAGTACTAGTCTGGGTGGATGCTGTCTTTGGCACAGATTGAATTATGCTCACCTCTTTGAAGGAACCCGAGAGACATTTTGTAAGTTGTCACCAAATTCAGTTTGCAAATGACTTCAGTCAAGAGTAATCCACTTAATTCCTGGGTGCTTCATTTAGAATTCATAACGATTTTCAAAGCAACCCCATGAACACACTGGCACACGCTCAATTTTGTCACTTGTGTGTAGAGGAATTGGATTGACCCTACCAATAACCCAGTTAGAAAAGTAAATTTCATTATGGTCTGCACTGCTCTCAGACTATCTTTGGGGACACACAGAGGATTGCCCCTCACACTCCGAGGAAGAAGTGTTCTCCCTATAGCGGCTGCTCCTCTGACCTTGCTCAGCTTCTCCTCTGTCCCTATATCCTGATTGCTTGGAACAGCCCTGTGCCGACCACAATGCTACAAGCTTGACCTTACATGACTGAAAACCACACTCATCCCCCAGGTCACTAGCTGTCTCCAGAACTCTGCCCAGAATGTCCTCCCTTCAACCGCCTGTGGGTATTGCCAATCCTCAGCAACGACATATAGNACCTCTCATGGAAGACCTTTTTCTCCCTGTCACATGGGTGCTGGTATCATGTGTGTTCTTAGAACACACACAGTGCCTCACTTTCTGAAACTGTATGTGTTTCCTGTGATATTTCACATTGGTACCCAAGTTCCAGCACAGTCCTGATAAATGAAGGTTTATCAGCTTCATGGCACAGGTGGAGGTCCATGCTCCCAGTGACATTTCTACCATCCCTCTCACTAATATAGTGGCTTCTGGTCATTAGTTTTCTAATTGGGAGATTGTTGTCCAGCTAAGGGATTCATGGGGTAGCAGAGCTGGTCAAAAGATCCCACTTTGAGGACTCAGCCCAGCTGAGGGGCTGTGTTAGAATGCCACATGGGCTATCCTAAACATGGGATGCTACTATAAGCTGACTGTATGAGGATCTACTGTGGTCCAAGCCATCCTCCTTTAGATTAGATAGAGGAGCTGAAGAATATGACTGGGTTGACAGGTGTGTTCATTCTGGTGAAGGCAGTAATGGAGGCAAAAAGTCCCCATGAGGGTGGGACATTGGCCTGTGATGGAACATATAAGAGCTGTGTGAGCTCCCCTGCCCCTATGACCAGGGAACTATGGTCCACACTGTACAAGTTCCCAGAGGAGAGGGTGAGAGGCAGTGAGCCTGGATAGACACAAAGACCATTTGTGAGCAAACCCTGGGCAGACACGAGTCTCAGAGCATGTGAGTGTGCCTCATCCTCTCCAGAGGGCAGAATTAACGCCACACTCTTCACACGGCCAGGCTGAGTCATGATAGAGGGGATGGGAACAAGAGCAGTGCACAGAGAGCTGATACTGGCCACCTTCCCTGCTTTGGTGTCACAGATAAAGAAACGATGGCACTGTGGAGGCCTGAGCATACCGCAGGAGGCAGGGTTTGCCGAAGACACATTTGCTAATCATAAAGACAGCCGCTCCCTGCCTGTGCTCCCAGAATGCTCTGCTGCACAAGGCTGTGTTGGGCTGAGCTGGCATGGACCACTCCGGGGGGCCCCCAGAGAGGCTCATAGCAAGGGCACAGGAGATGAAGAGCCTCATATGTAGGTAGATCTGGCAAGTGCAGAACATGCTCTTTTTCTTTTTCTTTCTTTCTTTTTTTTTAACAAGCATCGCTTCAGGTCAATGGTGGATGGTGGTGGTCTGTTCTCTATACAATTCACCAAAGGAAAATAAGACTCGGTCCCAGGATAGGTGGGTTAGGACCTTCTTAACCCTGTGANTATGGAGAAGACCTCAGTAGGCAGGCCAGATGGTGGTGGGTACACATACCAAGGAGGCTGGGATAGCTGCACTGAGGAGGCCTGGTTCTGCCATATGGCTCCAAAGAGACACTGAGTCTTGGTGTCTCTGGTGGTCTGTCCTGGTTTAGGGCATACTGACATGAAAGGGGAAGTTTTAAGTCAAAGCTGTGATATTGGTTTTTCTCCTTGTAGGACTTAAGGGATTTGAGGTATTATTAATTCAGAGACATAAACCTATAGAGCCCTTTATATACACTCCTATCTCGATGTCTTCACTCCAGGCAGCAATAATCCAGACATTAAGACCACACTGCTGCTCATGCAACTTTTCCTGTTTGTCTTGACTATGCCAATATGTGAATCGTGTCTCATTAGCTCTTCCAAGTTCTAGCAAGCTAGCCTTTATTCTTATCCATGACCCACTATATTTGGAGCTGAGACGATTACAGACTATGGGGCAGCCATCCATTCATCCAGGTGCTAAGTGATCCAGCTACAGCACAGAAAAGGCTGCCCCAAAAGCCAAGGGCAGTGTGTAGGAGGGGGCCTGAAACTACATGCTATCCCTGGACAGTGTTGGGAAGGCCTAGGGAAGAGCACTTTAGCAGTCTGAGCTAAGCCTCTGGCGGCTGAATCAGTGAGTTCCTGGCCTCTCTCTTCTAAGTCTGAGGTCAGACTTCCCAGGAGGCAAGCCATTGCCTCTTGGGTCCTTCCATCAGTGACTGATTCTACAGACACCAAGCCCTTCTTATTTGTGTGTGATGGATCAAAAAGAAAAGGGTTTAACAACACTTAATGTACCACTAAAGGGACACCTAATAGCTTTGTTTATCCGTGTCTGAATAAACAACACTCTTAACGTAATTAGCGCCGCAGTAAGTCCCTCACTTACAATCCCTCTGTGTAAATGAAGAGTTCTCCACCCTCTGAAGTGATCCAGCCTCTCAAGCCATCCAAGAAAAAGCCCCAGTCTTCTCTCCACTAACTCTGTGTGTCTGTGCATGTCTGAGCACGACACTGAGAGCAGGTGGAATTGGAGCAATGTGAAGACACAGTTGGTCTGTCTGCATGAAGACAAAGAGTTAGGTATGGGGCATGCCAGGCAGGATGGTGCTCATACTGACCACCAGAGAGCAGAGGAGGACACCAGGGGAAGATGAGGACACTAGTGAAGCCCAGGACTCCTGGTAAGGNTTGGAACACTAGGCACCTGACTTGGGTCAGTTTTACTCAATTGAGGAACACTCATAAGATCACATAAGAAACCCCACTGCTTCCAATACCAGACCCTAGGCGCTCTGTGCCCTTCTCTTAGACTGTGTTGNGGCTCAGCCAAGCACCAGAATGAAGAGGGCTTGGAAATCCACGCCCCATTTCTGCACATCTATTTTCCAGATGCATACTTCATTACCCTTGTCATTTTCCCTATTGAACCAATGTTCCCTCTGTGGCTGGTGATCTCAGTGTATCAACTATCCTGTTCTTCCCCAAGCACCTAACACTATGCACCAGTCACAATGCTACAAGCACTTCCTAAAATGAGTGACTAATGGATCACTGGGCAGGGTGGCTCCTCACAAAAAGCACATGTGTATCACATGTATAGGGGGTCACAGGGGTTTCCTGTGGCTCTCCAGGCTCAGCCTCACTGATCCATGTGCAGGGCCCCAGAATAGCCAGCTGCACCTATGATACATCTGTATGCCCTCTGGATACATTCATCCCAAATGGAACCACCATTATCTTCACCTAGAAGCACCTTTACCTAGGTCCTCCGAGCAATTATCTCCAACTTAGCACCAGTTCTGGGGGTTTGAGAATCAGGGTTCTGTTCCAATCTCCCAGTCACACCTGTCTGCCAAGGAAGGAAAGACCTGGAGTTTCATGTCTACTGGCCACTGTTGAAGCCACTAGTTTACTATCATGCTTCCGTGTTCTTTCTAGGTGTGACCAATGGCAGAGTGGGGCAGAAGGCTCTCTGCTATTTGGTACTGTTCTTATATAGTTACCTGACAACACACTTAGCATGATGTAGGGAGTCAGCAACCCTGGAGGGTCCTCAGAAGGAACCTCAGCTATCGAGAGGATTGTAGAGGGAGGCAGCTCTACATACAGTAGATGACTGTGGGTTCAACTCCAACAATGGAGAGAGAATCAACAGTTGCAGCAGCTGATCTCCAAATACATGGAAAGATCTTCTACCTAAGGGCCATAATCCAGTCATCTTGCTACACACTACTCAGAAACACCAGAGCAAAGACAATGGAGGAGGAGATGCTGGAGGGTGCAATGGTTAAGGGCATAGCTGCAGGGTCAGACACACCAAAATTATAGCCCAAGGTTTCCTGGGAAGGGACCTGGAACTGCTATGCTCTGAGTGTAAGTGCTTTGAGGATGAAATGGAGGCCAGCATTGTCCCTCCCATCCTGGAGGCTGGAATCATTAAATGTGATGATGCATGTACAACACCAGGTAGGGCATGTCCACTGTGTGCACTGGGCCGCCTGCAGGACATGAAGATGTCTTCTGCAAAGGGAAATGGCCACTGACCAGTCCCACAAAGTGGAGACACTGTTATCTCATACAAGGCTCGGGGGGTAACCTGGGGTGGTGGGAGGCTGTGTAATTCTTCTGATTTGTATAGCTCAGGACATGTGTTACTGCTCAGAAACCTCCTATGAGTGAGTTCTCTAAAGACTCAAGAGTCTACAAAAACTAGACCTTTAATTTTATAATTTCAAAGTAAAACAATATTCCACAGGGGGTGGGAGAGGACAGACATCATATATAAATCAATGCACTAACTTAAGAAAACAACTCACACACAGAAAAATATTACACTAAGCAAAACTTGCTCCAGTGTCTCTTCTAAAATAAAGTTTACCCTTTGAGCCTTCCAAGTCCTCTGGCTCTCTCTGAGGCTTCTGCCTAAACAGCACTTTTCTGTCTCTCAGGCTTTTGAGCAAGAGATAAACATCAGACAAAACATCCCTCACCACTCAGTGCCATGATGACTGACATCCCCACACAGCTCCACTTGCTAGCATTTCCTCATCCTACAATAGCAGGCATATCTATTATTTAGAACTACAGTGTCTGGAAATTACAGAGCAGAGCCTGTGGATGCAGGGCGTGTTGGGGAGGAAAGCAAAGACTGTGAGGAAGATGGACAAAAAGACGTTTCCAGGCAGCCTCACGAAGGGGGAAGGGTGAGTGAAGAAGTCCCTGAGTGGCCTTGGCTGATGTGAAGGGAAGCAGGCCATCATGATCTTGGCTGTCTTCATAGTCCCACACCTGTAGACACAGTACCCTTGCTCTGACAGCTGCTTCCAGGGCGGGTTCTTTGAAGCTCGAACTTTGTGCCTTTCTGTGCTTGCCACCACCATCTGCATAGCCTTATGCCTGACTGTTGACGGCTCTCTGGATGTCTACTGCTACCCCTAGCTGGAACTTCTGTCTCTCAGAGGTACTCAGGAGGCAGCCAAATGAGCTCTCCCTGAGAACCTGTGGCAAGGCAGGGTCTCCTGAAAGTTGTGAGAGCACTGACCACTAGGTGATGTGCATGTGAGCTGTGGTGCCTTCCTCCACCTTCCGCCCTACGAACCAAAGGCTCACACAGCTTCATCCACCTCAGGTCACCCTGCAAGGTCCAGCTTTTCCAGCTTCATTTCTGTTGTCATGACAACCACCCTGATGAAAACACACCATAAAAGGAGTTTACAGTTCCAGGTCACAGTCCATCATTTAGGGGAAATCAAGGTAGAAACCCAAGCAGCTAGTCATACCATAATCAAGAGCAAACAGAAAAGGATGGATCCTCGCCTGCTGTTGTTATCATTTCTCCTTCTTCTATCATATACAGTTCAGGACCCTCTGACTAGGGAGTGGTGCTCCCCACAACAGGTGGGGTCCTCCCACACCAACTAACAATCAAGACAATCTCCCACAGGCTTTCCCAGAGGGAAAACTGATACGGAAACTTCCTTATTAAGATTTTCTTCCCAGAGAAAGTCGAGTTGACAGTTCAAAACTAACCCGTGCCCCTGGCTCTCGGTCCCATCTGTGAAGGGCTCTCTGAGCTTAAGCTAGGCTCGCCCCAGTTGTCGCCTTAACCCCTTCATTGTCTGACCCTGTCAGGGCAGTTACACCTGAATCCTTGCATGAGGATGGGCTGCTGGGTGACTCTCAGGCTGGGCCTGTCCTGAGGATTATGAGGCATGGTCAGGTGACTATGGAAGTGATTTTCTCCAGCAGGATACATTGAGAGGAAAATCACACCAAGAATCATGATGCAGACAGTGGGCACACCCATCTGACCTGGAAAGCCAGGCTGAATGATTAACACATTTATGCTGCGGCATAGGCTATTTTCTATTGTTCTCAGGCTGTGTTGCTACCTCCCAATTGAACAGGACCACTGAAGAATCAGACTGGTACCCTACAGTACCTTGCATTTGTATTTAGTGGACACTGGATATATCTAACACAACTACCACAAGATCATTGGTTCAGATCTGGCCTTGCTGCCCAGCTGTCCCTCAGTGGCCATATCAGACTCCAGCCCACTGTTTGGAGTCACAGACACAGCAAGCCTAGTTTCCAAGTGAAAAAAAAAACACAGGCAGAGAAGATCAAGGCTGGCTGGAAGGTGACCGTATGACGANGGGAACACGGAGACAATCTGGAACAGGTTTACAGGGAAGACACTGACTAGCAATGGTGATGTCTCCAATATTATAGATCGTTAGCCTAGAAAATGAGGGGCACACTAAGGAGAGGTGATGGGGAAAGGGTGGAGTCTTTCCAGGGTGTTCCTTAGGGGCCCCTCCCCTCCCCTCTCTTCTCCTCCCCTTCTCCCCCACTCTACTCTCTGTAGTTTCTTCCAGAATTCTGATTAAGGAAA
>LZPO01117500.1:21818-47050 GCA_001675575.1 Neotoma lepida
CAGAACCCTAACCAATGACTAGATCTCTATCAATCAGAACCCTAACCAATTACTAGAGCTCTACCAACCAGAACCCTAACCAATTAATGGAGCTCTACAAATCAGAAACATAATCAATGATTGGGGCTCTACCAACCAGAAACCCCCTAGTAATAAATGACCAGGGATCTACCAGACAGAAATCTCCAACTAACCAATGACTGTGGCTCTACCAATCAGAAACTTCCAACTAATCAATGATTAGGATTCTACCAACCTGAAGTATCNAAGCAACCAACCCTCNGGGCTCTACAAACCAGAAACTTCCAACTAACTTCTTATTAAAGGCTTTCTNNAAAAGGAACAACCAACCGCCCTAACCACAGCCATATCAAAGAGAAATCAAAAACTCAACCCCCTAACAAGGCACTTCTTACTTCTGTAAATATATTTTTCTGTGACTACCTTAANCAAGGTTTGCTCTCTATATTTGATGGTACACATGTATCATATTACATTTGTCAGTGTTGTCTGAATCTTCTGTCCAACTGGCCTCTTGGGAAGCGCTCTGGATCACTTACCTGCTATTTCTGCTAAATTCATTCAAGCTGTGTGAGTGAGGTGGTCATGGGAATGCTTTCTGTGCTGCTTGGTCATTTAAGTTCTTTTTGACCCACTGTATTTGTGCTTTGCTGACATCCCTCCTTGGAGGACAGGCACGGACAGAGTGTAGGGACACGGGAGTCACTTTGAGAGAGANTAGTCTTCGTGATTTCTTCAATCACATGGGCTAGCTGCTCCTGCTGCCCGTACCACTCCAACCTTCCCACTTAGTTCTCTCCCTCCAAACATTTCCTAAATGTGTGTTGGCAGTATTCACAGCTACTATGAACTTAATTGCTCTGAGCACTCAACAAGGAGAGAGCAGGTCTTGCTAATCTCAGCTACTCAGAATCATGAGCAGTCTTGCTTAGGGCTGAGCTTTCTGAACAGCTCAGGGTCAGCACTTGCAGAATATAACATGACATGAACCAGCCTTGAAAGCATTAGACCTTACCTAGCTGGGGCAGGGGTACAAGAAGTGGCTGACATTAAGACAGCAGGGCCAACTCAGGCCAGCTATCAGCAAGTCACTAGTAATGGTGGAAGACTGAGATTCCTCAGCCTTTCCTGGGTCAGAAACAGGGTGGGAAGTGAGGAGAGCGGCCAGATCTACCTAAGTTCCCAGGCCTCCCTTATTCAGACAAATTGTCTCCAGGAACAGAGGAAGACGGGCAGCATGGAACGGTAAGGGCAGAGGCTAACCTGTGCTTACAAGCCCTGCTCACTTTCATTTATGATAAAAAAAAAAAGAGATAAATTCTCCCAGCCAAACTCCAACATGTAGATAAAATCACCACTGAGGTTTAGTTATTCACTCATTATTTTAAAATAGATTCCCTAAAAGACTGTTCCTTGTCTGCATTGTAGGGTCACCCAAACATCTTTACCTTGATGATTAAAAACACTTGTATTGCCATGTTATGAATGTATATGTCTTCAGGGAACCTCTCACTAAATATAGGATGTGCCAGGTTGGATGGTGGAGGAAGCAGGTAAGAGATGGGAGTGGGTAGGAAGCCCTGTCCTGATCTGGGTACTTATGGGGCTCCTTTGTGCTCAGGAACTCTCCCTACTTGCCTTTTCCTCCTGAGGATAATGAGAAACTGATTGTTTGTGGTGAGTGGCCTACATACCCATGGTTCTTTCAATTTCTTAGCCTCTACTTGGGGATAAGATCTCTAGAAAACATTGCCAGAGGAGGAGAGAGTGCTCAAAATGGGCTTTCCTGTGTGGAAAAAAAATACTTTAAATCAAGGAACAAAAAAAATCAGAAGTTGAAATATCCAGGTCTATGGTAAAATTCACAGAAAGAGGAATAGAAAACAAACAGGACTTTTTTTCCCTTGGTGGAGACTAAGAAAGCTAAAAGAAATGTTTCAATTAGGAAAATCAGGGTTCTGCAGAAAGAATGCAGTAGCTAAAGCTTGTGGGAACTGGCGAGGGCTGCTGAGAAAGCAAAGTGGCTTTCTTGGCTCCTGGAGCAGACTTCCTAATGANAGAAGCCCAGGACCGCATGCAGATGGGATCCAACCCAGGGACACTCATGAGTTCTCACTAAGGGGAGGATTCTGGACCATCACCCCACAAATTATTTATGACTTGGAAGGATCATCTTTTACCTGTGTCCTAGGAGAATTTCGGAGAAGACTTTATAATGTATTTAATGTTTGCCATCTGATATTTTCAGATATTCAGCACAAAATGCAGTCTATGTGCCACTGTAGACTCTGAGTGAGGCACATGGGTGCTCCTTGAACTTTCCTGAATGTTTCTTTCCAGGTAAAAATTTGGGTTTGCTCAGAGGGAGACACTTCCTCTCCTGGGACCTGTCCATGATCTCACAGATTCCTGAGCCTCATAGGTTGGTACTTCCTTGTCTTTTACAGTGGGTCTTACTTCCCCAAATAGTTGTGATTCTGTGGACGTCCACCTTAAATGTCCTTACCAAACACCCAGGGGCCTCATGGAACCCCAAGCCTATAGCCACCTGCAACAAAGCTTCAGTTCTGGCACAGGTGTACATTTCACAGTGGAGTTTCTTCTGGGATCCAGCACCCACCCTGGTTGAGCTCACTTCTCATTCCTCTTAAAATTCCCCACAATCACCATTACTAGAGTGGAGACCACATGCAGCCTGGCTACCTTGCCCATCATCTGGAAAACTGTCAATGGTTGGTAGATAGATGGTTCTCCTCTGGATACCTCAGGCAGCAGGCACCCACCACATTCAGAGTTTTTTCAATCCTGCTGTGAATGTACACAGTCCAATCCATACACTGCCCAATTGCTACACCATTCAACCTGTTAGCTCCAACCACTCAGTCACTGAACTTAGATAACGGGACTCCACCCTCAGTATCTCCAAACCTCAGTAGGTGGAGATCTCAGTGGGGATCAACATGCCCATCCTAAGCTTTCCTTTGATGAGACCCCATGCCCCTCTGCAGCCCTGCTGGTCACTCCTCAGCTCTCCTGTGTTCCTTGAGTACTTAGTGGGTACACTGTCCAGATACGCTGGGCAGTGAGGACACACGCCACTGCTGGTACAGGCGGCAGAATGATCTTAGCATCGACTCCAGTGTACTATCAATCACAACCACACACCACTTCCCTTGCAAGCCTTTGTCCAGTCTCTACCTTCATGAAATGAATATGCACAAGGACGTTCACTTACAAAACTGTGAGCGAGGTTCATTTTCTTAGCAATCCCCAAGAAGAAGCTTCCCTCTTCTACTTATTCTCAACGGATCCTGTGAGGTTTCCTTGTGATACTTGTGCCAATCTCAACTGTCACTGCTTGTCTTTGCAGACATTCACAAGGCATGTCTTCAAGGGGGAAGGAGGGAAGAGCCCCAGCATTGGTGGACATCAGTCTTGTGCCTTTGAGATGATGGGGATTGGGCTGTTACACTCAACAAGACAAAGTCCTTGTTCTACAGTCTCTATGCCTGGTCTACCCACTGACATGTGCTAATAGCAGGCTACATGGAGGCCCAGCAGAACTCCCTAGAAAGGGGAGTAACAGCTCCAAACAACTTGCACGATGTCCTGGGGACCATTTGGCTGGTGAGTATTTTCAACCTAGTGCTGTGTGTAGTGGACACAGTGAAGTCAGTGTCTCTAGGGACACTCCCTTGTGTACTAAACATACAGGCTTGCTTCTTGACAGCTTCTCGGCTGTTTTTGGCAATATACAGAAATATAATTTTCAAAGATTTCTCAAAATAACTGACCCCTTCCCCAAATAATGGGATTTTGTGGGATTATAGTAAAATCAAGTAAACAGCACTAGATTGGTTCTATATTTTTTGTTGGCCTATCTACCATAGGGTGTTGATATATTTTGTTAGCCTTGTTACTAATGATGTGTGACTTGGGGCAATGTTATTACCCCTAAGAACTTGATGAAACTTGACGGATCACAGTCTAAGCTTTATTCAAGGTATAGAAGACTGACGTATATAAACAGGACACTTTCAGGTTAAAAAGCACTTGGGATAATTAAGAGTGAATGGCAGGCTCCTCTCACAAATGACAGCAGCTACTGCACAGGGGACCAAAGAGTTCAGATGATAAACAGAGCTTCTAGGAATCTGACTAGGATTCCCATTTCCTAATCAGGAAATTTGAATATCAGAGGTGCATATTTTAATAANTTATTTTGTCATCTTCAGCTTAGCCGTTTCTGGAGTGACTTGTGGTTGGTTTGTTGTTAGGAGATGAAAAGTCCACAGCACGACTTTAGTCTGCAACCTCTATGAAGAGCCCTTATCTCTGGGAAGCTGGTACTTGGCGTAGCCTTAAAATGACAGTTCAAATGTCCAAATGGGAGATAGAAAAGATCCATGCCAAACCACGGAAGCTCAGATAACGGAAAGACCGCATGGGACTGAGCATGCTGGGAATGGCACCGACAGGTTGAATGGAGATGATCACGGAATTTCAATCAGGATGGAATCAGGAACAAAAGCNAGAAAGAAGAGAAAGAAAACAGCTGTGGATATGGNGCATTTGGGAAATAGCAGGTGGGTTTTGCTTGAGTAAAAGGTGTTTTGGTAGAGAAAACATCACAGTAAAGACCAGTGGAAATGAGAGATTTTTCACTCCAACCCAGGCTAAGGTATCAGTGCTAAATAAGTACCACTTAGTATATACTATGGTTTTCTCAGCAATTTCTGAATAATGACATGGATCAGTAAGGGAACGTACCCAGGAGGGATTGGAAAAGGAAGAAATCTATAATGGCTGGTGAANAGTGACACCTGCGTAGNTGGAAAGACGTTGCAAGAAAGAGGTTTTGTTCACATGCATTTAATGCAAANACCTGTGACACTGGGGCATCACAACACACCNATCAGATCGTCATCTCTGCTTCTGGCCAGATTTCCTGATGTCCTCTAACTTCCCAAGTGGAAACAGTTANGGACNTGAAAGGACTGTTTTGTGCTGTCATAACCGCCCCTTCAGCTGCATGNGGCAGGTGGATTCTTTTATTGCCATCATGGATNGGGAGCCAAGGAATGGAGGGGATGGGCTCCAGGGAAACAGCTAGGCTACCCACNGCCCACCTCCAGAGAGGGCAAAGGGTTATCAGCTCAACTGAGTCAGGAGTCAATCAACCATGCTTTTGAAGTCTCCGTGAAAACCTGAACAATGAGGCTGGGCAGTTTCTTGATTGCTGACCATACAGAAGAAGGCAGGGCTGGGAGATGCATGGATACACCATGTGCTCTCCTCACTCCCTCATCCCCCTCCAAAACAAGCACTCAAACACATAGACACAGTCATTCACCCCAGAGNCAACAATGGAATATGGTTACCGTGACACTTAGACCTCACTGAACAAGTTACAGGACACTAAGTCAAGACCTGCTGAGAACAAAAGCCACCGAAAGTCCTGAGAATATAGCTCAGAGGGCACAGTTTAGCAGGTACCCTTCTTGCTTCCATGCTGACACTAGCCTGACCTGCATCAAGCATTCCACAGACTTCTTGTCACTAACCTTGGCAGGCTCCGTTGTACTTTACTTGACCCTGACCTTATAATCCAAGTTGCAGGCTCACCCGAAGTGTTCCTCTATGGAGCTGAAGCCTACTGTCCATTCACTGGGTTGACCACTGAAGCCTTTAGTTGCATGCTCAGAAGAAATGACTTTTTAACAGCCATGCTCTACCATTTCTTTCATTAGACATTTTATGCCATCTCTGACTATTTCACTTCTGCCTGACCACCCACCCCTGACTCTAGTAGCCCAAATGAATATCTCCCTACATGGAAGCATAAGACTATAGCTGTTTTAAGTCTATCTATTTGGAAAAGTGGCATCTTTCTGATGACATGTCTTTAGGGAATGGGTTCTAATGACTTCAAGATTCATTTTGAGGAAAATGGGCCACACAAGGGTTCATCATTCATTCAGCACACAGTTGATATTGTATGTCTGCAAGGACCCACCCATCATTCAGTGAGCATATGCACACAGTTGATACTGTTTGTCTACAAGTGTTTCTCACACTGTGTCCCTTCTGAGGACTGCCACACATCTGCCCACTTCCTGTAGCTTTCCAAGTCTCTCCACATCATCTTGTNGCAGTGTTCAGGAGAACTACAAATTTGGGACTCTATGGTGCCCTTCTGATTCAATAGCATTTCTCACTCTGGTAATGAATCACCAAGCATTTGGCTCCCTTCTGTCTCTCTTATTCACGAGAAATGACTCCAACTACTTTGTCTTTCCTGATATGAAGGCAGTATTTTTTTGTGTGTAGCAAAGTATTTTTAAGGTTTCCAGAACAACTTGTCTGATTTAATACGAAATAGTCAATAGCTTTTTGAGACCTGGAGTAAAATTGCTTGTCCTTCACTTGAGTCATCTGGGAATATCTTTTTTTTTTTAATGTCTTTTCAGCATCTCAACTATATTTTCCTTTCTCTGGTAAGATTCATTTATCACAACAGTCATTCACTTCTTCATCTGTTCTTATGCATATCCATCCATCTCTCTATTCTTCTATTCATTGGTTGTGTTTTTATACTTACTTTATCCATTAAAATGTATACTAAGAAGGAGTGGATAGTGAAGGAACTGAACTAGGCTAAGGGGTTGGAGTGGTGAGGAAGACCCCCACAAGGACTTAACAAAAGTACATAAGGAAAGCAGACAGGAAATGGGGTGTTGTGCTGTGAATCTTAGAACAGTGGCCCCCTACAGGGAGAGGCCAGGAGCTCAAAGATGGTGAGGCTCCTGTTCCTGAAGGACAGGAACCTTCCACAGGGAAGGAATACAGGATGCATCCCTGTTTAGAGAAGAGTCCAGACAAAGCAACAGTAGCTGACAAAGTACTGCAGAGTCAGGAAACATGAGGTCCTGGGCATTTGAAATCTCAGGGTGGCTGGATGGTGGTGGACAGTTCCAGGACAGTTAGGACTATACAGAGAAACCTTGTCTTGGGGGCGGGGAGGGAAATCTCAGGGTGTAGACAATGCTCCAAGTTGGAAAAAATTACTAGAGCAAGAAAGTAAGTGCCAGCCAGGGACTACTTGGTNCTTAGTAGGCAATGTCTGTGTTCCCAAGTCACTGCCTGTGTCTCCTCCCTCTGTCTCCACCCAGACCCTAGGGGACAGATCAGGACATGAAGCCAGAGAGGATGAAGGGGACACAGCCAGTGGGGTCAAGGTTGTAAAGGGTTTGTATGACTCTAAGGGACTTCTCCCGCTTTCCTGTGGGCCAAAGGAATCTATGTGACCAGATGTAAGCATTTAGTGTTTTGAAGAATGACTCAGTGGGAGGCAGCTGGAGAACCATGGAAGCAGGAAAGATTTCCAGAACCTTCTAGAACCTCTACCTCTAGAAAGAAGAAAGAGGAAGGGCCAATAAGAGATGGAAGGCTACAAGGGAGAATGACATCTCTGAAGAATGGAAGATGCAGTGTAGAGGGCAGGCTTGAACTGGAATCTAATGTTCAGAGCAAGAAGGCAGGACAGCAATGCCCCCCAAACTCCAAGGTCCCAAGGATTGGACAATTCAGCAGAAGGTAATGGAATCCAGCCCACTGCAGATTAGAGGTTGATATAAGGACAGGTAAGAGAGATGTATGTGTCTGCACAGCTCTGTCTGGAAGGGATGTGTTGGCCAGAATAGAGCTAGGCACTGACCAGGGGGAATGTCACAGTGAGTGGACCTATCAGAATAGAGGTAGGCATTAATTCAAAGAACCCCACAGTAGACTGGACCTATCAGAATGGAGCTAGACATTGATTGGGAGAACCTGACAGTAGAGTGGACCTATCAGAATAGAGGTAGGCANTGATTGGGGGAACCTCACAGTAGAGTGGACCTATCAGATTGGAGCTAGACACTGACCTGGGGAGAACCTGAGTTTTGTGGCCCCATCAGATGTATTCACTCTCCTAAGTGTCCTTGGAGTCCTGCTGCTGCTCTCGGGTTTTAGGAGCATGTGTTCAGGCGGCATACACTGGATTTCTGACATGTTCACAAATGGAGCTGGGACCCAGGTAGAAGAGAATATATTACAGGTTTGGAGACAGAGCTGAGCAGGAAAAGTAAATTGCTGTTAGGGAGAGAGTCATACTGTTTGGCTTTCCACACATTGGAGTTGAAGAAAATTCATGAATAAAATTTTAGAAGGTGCCTAGATAAGGTAGACTAAACCAGTGGGCTTGTAACATGAGCATATCTGGAATTCTTTGAAGTTTAGCAGATGGTTCTGAGCAAAAGGGAAAGCAGTGGATAAATTTGGCAAGGACATCCAGGGCCATACCTGCCCCTTGCACTGACTTTCTCAGAATCCCCTTGTTTGATCTGCCAAACACTGATGTCACGAACTTCCTTCTATCCTGAAGGCACCACACCTAGACTTCAGACAGGAAGACATTTACTAAAGGAAAATGGTGGGTTAAGTGGTTAATGTTCTCTCCCACCTTTTAAAAAATGTAACGATATTCAATTAACACTAAAACCTCCTGATTTTCAAAACTCTGTAAAAGTTTTTGGTGCTTTGAATGGGCTCTAACTCTGATTTCTTCAAGCTACAATGGTATCTAACCTAGCTACTTGCTGTGCATATTAAAACAAGTTCAGGCAAATCTAAGCACTGCTTTTCAAATCAAACCGGAATGAGGGATTGGTTACTTTTTTGTTAAGCAGAATAACTATTGAGGAGAAGCATTGGGTTTAAGATTTGGCCACTGAGAGCTCAAAGTATGGGTGCACCTGCAGGTTTCTCTGGGAGGCCTTGCTCCTCCTATGCTCTGTCCATGCCTCAGGGTCTTTATGTGATCTGTGAATATGAGTGTGTGTGTGTGTGTGTGTGTGTGTGTGTGTGTGTGTGAACAACTGTAGTGTGATTCCTAAGGAGCCTATTCACCTTGTGGGTTTTTTGTTTGTTTGTCTGGTTTTTTTGTTTTGAGACAGGCTGTTCTGGAACTCACTCTGCAGACCAGGCTGGCCTCGAACTCAGAGATCTGTCTGCCTCTGCCTCCTGAGTGCTGAGATTAAATGTGTGCACCACCATTTCCTGGCCCACCTTGCTTTTTNGGAAACTAGGTCTCTCACTGGGACCTGGAGCTCATNGATTACACTGGGCTGGCTGACTAGTGAGCCCCAGGGATCCATTGGTCTCCACTTCCCCAGTCCTGGGATTTCAAGCATAACACTAAGTCTATCTCTTTCACATGGGCGCTGGAGATGGAACTCAGGTCCTTGTGTGGCAAGCATGTTACTGACTGAGNCATCTTCTCCAAGAGTCTTTCATACACTGGAGCTCAGTAAAGAAAGGGCAGAGAAATATTGGTTTATCAAAGGATGATAATAAAACTATGGAGTTAAAAAAACATTAAATATCTTGAATACCCGTTTTTACATCACACTAACACCAAAAAGGTATTTTCAGGGCTGACAATTTAGGACAGGGCAATAAAAATTAACTGCTATGGAGTAATACAAGAAAGTTCAATGAAGGATAGCAATTTTGAGGGAATTCACTGAACAAAACAAAGCAAACACAAAAGGATTCTTGGTAATAGTAGACACAAGTCACAGGGGTGTTGGCGTTGTGTGAAACACAAATGTTCACTACAAGCCCTTTTCACTTAGAGGCTATCNNGGGTTTTTACCTATTGTTTGGTTTTGCATGCTGAGGATCAAGACCAATGAATCTCACATACCAGAAAAATGCTCTGCCACTAAGCGAGACTCCCAGAACCATTAACAGTGAGTTGGATACATGTCACTCCAAGAAGAGAAATGCTTACCTCTTGACCTTATAATGCCTGTTCATGACTGAAGAGTCACCCTGCAGATAAGCACTAGGTAGAAGCATTTGAAAGGAGAGGACATGGGGACAAAGGAGGCACCTAAATCAATATTTCCAGTACGTAGAAGCTGGTCAACACTGAGAGTGTGCCCTATTTGCTTTGCTGTGAGCTCCTTCCTCACGAGGCCAAAAATACTTACAGTGTTGTCTCCATAATGCTACTTCTGACANTCTCACTATTACCTCTCAAAAGGTTGCAAGACACTGTTTAAAGCCGGTAGGATTCTGGCCATTCTCCTGAATGACTGGGTACTGACTGAAGCTTGAGGTCACAGTAAAAGGCAAGCACCGGAAGGTCACCTCCCTGCCCACTCTGTGTGCCAGCCTCTGATGCTCCCNGGAGAGAAGATGCTTTAGCTGACAGGCTCACTGTACTCTCCTGCTNATGGAGGGCCGGCATACCAGCAGCTGTTCATCAGAGCTCTTTAGAGAAATAGCACCCATAGGAGACATAGAGACAGAGAGAGACATAAATACTGATTCAGGAACAGGAGGGGTGGTGTGGGAACCAGCTCACGTAGGTGTGGAAGTGGAGAGGCCCCACTAACTCCTATCTGCAGGCTAGAGAGTCTATGAAGGCGGTAGCATGATTCAATCCTGGAGGGACACTGGGTTACTCTGGTCCAGAGAGCAGAAGATGAATGCCCAGCTNAGCTCCAAAAGACAGCATGGATGTGTTCTTCCATTATACTATGATGATAATTCCCACCACATCGGTGAGAGCCCCGTCTACTTAATATTCAATTCAAGCCGTGTCTTTTCTGGAAATCCACAGATGCATCTGAAAATCATGGTTTTTTTTCTCCTGTTATCAGTGTTCTTAGGTCCAACAAAATAATTCAATAAGCTCACCCTCACATAGTACATCAGACTGTGTGGAGTGAGAAAGGCTGGAGCCCTTCCACTCGATATCGATACTCTCTCTTCTTGAACTTACATTTGGGGAATTTCTGAAACTGGTGTTTACAGAAGTTTCCCCTACCCCAATCACAATTTACCCTCCACTCTGTTCTCAGCACAGTGCCTATCAAGAGGAGAAAAATTGGCCATAGTGAAAAGGGCTGGGCAGGCCACTGAATTTTGGAACTTCAGCAAATGTGGCCCATTTTTCTTGAAGGGCTCATGTCCTAGGAAGAGCNAGTGCTTCAGCAACTGATGACTGCAACAATACTCATTTTCTTCAGTAGAGCAGTGGGTACCATGGCTCAACAGGTTATCAGGACATGTGGGTTGCTGCAGTGGGCATCCTACCATACTCTGCGCCTCTAAAATCTCAACCTTCAAGCTACAAATCTTTGGATCAAAGATGGCATCATCCTGGTAGAGCTGTGCTCCCTGGCCTTGATCTCACTGGAAAAGCCTTTGCATGTCTGTGAAGATGCTTAATACTAAACTCGCTAGAAGATCATCAAATATCTGAGATGTATTTTCAAAGTCGTGAGTCACATGGTATTGATTCAGCCTTCACATTGCCACTTCCTGATNGTCAAAACAGAACACATGCATGCCAGAAGCCTTGGATGCCAGGAAAACAGCATCTCAAAGATCTTGAGAACCTAAAGATTCTGATCTGCCATTGTCTCCAGAAACCCACCAGCCTCCATGATCTGCTGTCAGTACTGCCGATGTACACATTGTACTAGGGCTCCAGTGCCTGAAGAACCTAAGGGTAACTGGTATTCCTGGAAATGAGCGGGGGCATCAGGTGATCTACCAGCCTTTGAGGACATAAAATGTCTTTGCAGAGAAAAGAGATCATGAATCACTCAAAAGAGGGAACGATCCAGGGTAACTGGCAGAAGTGAGGGTATGAAAGTGGTACNTGGATGTTGGGATGGATATGCTGGGTGAATGAGGCTAAGGGCACATGGGCTCTTGCATTCCCAGACTCCTGGAAGNAAGTCCTGGGGATAAAGGTGATCCNGAAAACCNGNTANACCCAAGCACACATGGATTGTTCTACNGGAATGGTTAGACCCTAGGGGATGCTGGTAACCTCTGGAGACAGTTTTAATTGGCACACAGTAAGTAGCTAGTGGATAGAGTCTAGCAATGGAGTTGAGTACCCTGTAGTATGCAGGCAGTCCTTCACAAAGGGTTAGCCACTGTTACCTATCAATGGTAGCAGTGCCATTCTGAGAGACCCTGAGCTAAATCAGTCAGTTTTCAGCAATCACTCAATATTTGATTTTCTATGACAGTGATGCTGTATGAAATTTCAACAAGCCTGAGTCCCTTTGCTTTATGTTTGTAACAAAACCAATCTTTCTGCATTTGGGGAGAATACTNGGGAGGATAAAAAAGAGACACATCCAACACACACATGACAAGCGTACACACATACAGATATGCAGTTTGCCAAAGTCATACCGCGGATGCCCCATAGCACCAAATTGCNATTACCCACAAGAAGGAGCACGGGGAGTGCAGCCCGTACTGTACAATTATCTAGCACAAGCCAGTGCGTTTGCTAAAGTGGAGAAGTGCTGACCAAGGGCTTGTGAATCTCTCGAGACAGAGGACAACTCCAGTTCATTAGCAGGACAGTGTGATGCCCAGTTGGTTTCTGCAGCACGTAAGGTCAAAATTAAAATTCAAAGCTAATATGAAAATTACCAGTCTATTTGAAACAATTGCAGACAAAGTCTATTTGCTTTCACTCAGTTACATCAACAAAGGTGGCTCCCGGGCTCAGCAAGGAAAGGGTGCCACAGGCAGGATCCTGCGACACTAGAGACAGTAAGTACATGGTGGCTCAGACTCTGTGGTGACAGGAGGCTGATTGGATATGGGATTACTTTCAGAGTGCTGAGAGCTTCCAGGAGAAAGGAGTCTTGATTAGGAACCAAGGAAAGAATATCCATTGTACCCTTGTGACCCAATCTAATTGACAGGAGTCATTACTCATTCACCTCCACAGAGTAGAAATGAGAACCAAGCTTGGAGTCGGNAAGGCTCTCTAACCCCTCNGGCTTAAGAAAATGGAATCCCCTCTAATCCAGGAAAGTGATGATCCTCCCATGGAGGTGAATGATTCTCTGAACACTGGGTTATTTCAGTACTCAGTGCTGATGAATGTTGGTAAGAGCATGTATGCAGAAAGAAGCCCTGTGCTTTGCTGGTGCCAATGTAAATCAGTACAGCCAATATGGACCCAGCGTGTAGACCCCTACAGAAATAAAAAACAGAACTACATGACCCATGAGTGTTGATCCAAGGGGTATGAGGTCACCACCTCTGAAGACTTCCATCCACTCATGTCATTACTGCAACAGCTTTTTTGACCAGGATATGGAAGCAGCCTACAGAGAGAGGNACACATACACAGAGGGATGTCATAGAGTCCTCAGAAAGGGGGGAGTCCTGCCATTTGTTTCCATACAGATGAGCCAAGTGAAAGCAGTCAGACATAGAAGGACAAAGCCTATGTGAACTGACCAATATATGAGAATTAAAGGTAAAAAAGGGTTCCAAGTTACAGGGAATGAAANGCTGTGACTTCACATTGGGTGTATGAATCCACTCTATTTGAACCCACTATTCAGAGGGTTCAAGGCAGAGCCCTGCAGGATGAGCAAGCTGGAGAGTGGGTGTGCAGCATGAGGACCACGGGAAAGAACAGCACCACGTGAGAGGGCTTGTTAAACAAATGGATCGCAGCTACTTTTATCACAAAAAGTAACTGTGAGATGATGATAAGCCAGCTGACTTTTCCATGGTAACCTTTTCATTGTGTGTCTCTATCCCACAATATCACTTTGCAGCCCTCTAATATATACAATACAATTTATTTCAAAGATACCAGAGTGTAATATCAAGAGCAGAAAATCAGTCCCCAGAGTTACCCATGAATTCATGAGTTTTCCTTCTGCCAGGCCATCATGTGGGAGCTGGAACTGGCTTAGTGGTATGTCCAGAGTAGACTGTGTGGTACCATTCTTGGTACCAGCTCCCTGCTCTTACAAGTCTCTATTTGACTTTCCACAGGATGTGAGGTCACAATTAAAATTCAAACCAAATATATAAAATAATAATAATAATCCCCCCAAAACAGTCTATTAGTGACAACTGCAGATAGAATATACTTACTTTTGTTAAGTCTCATCTTCACAGGTGGCCCTCAGGCTCAGCAAGGAAAGGGCTGTGTTTATTTTCCCCACTTACCTCCATGTTTCTCTATATTTAACATCCCACAATCTCATTATTCATGCACCACCCAGTGTTCCAAAGGTGAGAACCCTGCTCACCCCCACAGAGTGCATTCTGCAGCTTTGCATGCCTCTTTCCTACTTGAAGATCCTTACCGCATCCTGATGTCTAACCCTGAGCCTCAGAGTATTAATCTTTGAAACAAATCCTAGCAACTTGGTGTCAATACCTACTTTTGAATGACTCTTTCCAGTTCCACACCATACACACTCCAAAACACTCAATGCCTGCTGTACCTAGATCCCTTGCCTCAGAAATGAGTCCTACTTATAAGGGGTCTGTCCTCTTTCTTTTGATGGCTTAATGCTTCAAACAACCCCAGCTTATGGCAAATGGTCCATTTGTGTCCCCTTAAGTCACCTGCTGCCTGACCCCTGACCCTCAATCCGTGAATACTTCCATCTCGTCCCTGGGTCACATACCTACTCACTTTATGAGAGCTAACTGTTGTGTTACAGTTACTTCATCTCTCACACATTATTCATTATGGGCTTTGGCATCTGGCTAACAGAATGACAANATGGTTTTGCAAAGGAGGATTTTGCTTAGGTCTTCTGATGGTCTTCTAAGGCAGAGCCCCAGCAAAATAAGAATGCCCCTGCCCATTGTAATCCTCAAGCAGGGGCTGCAACCACAGGGCTGAAGTCCAGTCCTCACACAAGGGAAGTACCCACACTGGGTGAGCAGCAGCCCTTTGCCACCTGGGTACACAGCTCAGACAAGCTGTTTCTCTAACTCCAGTGCAGTGCAGGATGCAGAGGANTGGGAAGGAGAAGGAAGGGGTAGGGATGGACCTGAGCCCAACCCTGATACCCAAGAGTTCTTGGCCATCTGTGTCACCTTGAGCCTCCATCAAAACAGATTCANTAACTCTAGGAAAAGGGATAGAAGGCAGGGGGAACTGATGCTATTTTAATAAATTGATTTTTAAAAACACATAGAAGAGTTCCAGAGGGAAACACTAGGCTACAAACTGTGTCCCATAGGACATAAATGTGTCCTATGTCTACTACAGAAGTCCTGGGAGGTAAAATACTCCTACTAACNCTGCTACTTTAGGCTAAGATCATTCTAGATTAAATTGGTTTGTACCTTGATAGCCCACANAGGTCAATTCACTTATTGATTTTGGAATGACTTCTCCTGTAAACCAGACACTCCACAAGAGGGTTGTGAGCTCTGTCCATGAGTTGAAGCATTTGCCTGCTGACTCCCACTCTGGAACTTTCAGACAAAAACCATCTTGACTCCTTCGTGGTGCACGCTAGAGCTCTACAGTTCTGTTGCTATGCATTGATGAAAGTTCCCCATGTCTCCCTTCCAGGGGGTCCCTAAGCCTAGCTCTGTGTGTTTCTGGACCCACCTCTGAGGAACTGGGGAAGTTGATCCCTTAGCAATTAAGTAACAGGAGTCTGCTATAGGTGGCTCTGTGCCCATGTTCCCAGAGAGCTCTTGCTTTGGCTCTNGCTGTGACCACAGAGCCTCACATTGCTCAAACATCACTAAAGGAAGGCCAAAGATAAAGAATATTTGATGGATAAGCACTTCTTGTCTTTCTGTCCTCTTCATTCTGCAAACTCTGAGGTCAGGAAACACTAGCCATTCAGCACTTCCTACTCAGNATGCTGAGCCAAGGGGACGGAACTCAAAAGCTACGCAGGCTGATGCCATCCAGATCTGTGGTTCTGGCTGATCTCAACAGTTCTCCCACCTGGTATGTTCCTGCTAAGTGTTCCCTTCATGACCCACCAAGGCTCATTCCAAATATTTACCTTTTTCTTTGGTCATTACTTTAGATCCTTCTGAGTTCCAAAGATTTTGCACTGACAATCGCTGGTCCTGTCCTTTATCCCTTCCTGTCAAGGAGAAAGCCACCTCCCTTTGAATCCTCTTCCTGCTAAGTATGCCTCCTATTTCTTTTCTTGTCCCTGTAAGTATGTTTGAGTACCCAAGTCATGAGGAAGCAGCTATATTCACACGCCTTTATCCTCCACTAGAGTATCTTGCATTACAAGAAGGACTTACACCCACTCCTCTGCTTCTCTTCAGCTCAACACTAGCTACATGNAGAAAGTCCCCTCTTGGCAAGCAAACATACTAGTGCACACTCTGAGCTCCATGTANNGTCTGTGTGGGTCCCCTACCTCACCTATACTCCCAGCCAGATGGGCTCTGGACTCACCTTGTGAGTGCATCAGAGCATCAAAGCTTTGGTTTGCTACTGAATCTCATGGGATGTCACTGACAAGGACATCAAANGCTTCCCTCTGCTCTACTCCTCTTGCCTTCCTACTGCAGTGAGACCTGAGCTCCACACAGCTGCCCAATGACATGGAGTAGTACTCCTCATTAAACTTTCCACTGTGGCTCCTTCACCATGAATCACTTCCATGTGGCCGAGACTCAGTTCTGTTTATTACTCATTTTCTCATATTTAGTGTAACAACACCAATGGACATACAAACATGGAAGGGGAAAACTCACAGGGCCTCAACCCTAGACAAAGAACTAGAGGCAACTGGGGAATGCTGAGAGTGGGAGAAACGGTCTTCCCTAGAGAAGAGACCCTCCCTCCAATTAGNTATACAATACCAAATGGTCAGCCCTAAGACCATATACATACAGGTGACATCCTGTGAATTAAGAAGGTTGTATTTATGTACTTAGGAATGATAGAAAGAATATATAAATAAATAAATAAATATGCACATATAAACAATTAAAACAAAAAGACTGAATTTGAGAAAGATCAAGGAGGTGCATGGAAAGGCTGGAGGAAAGGAAGGGGGAAATGATGTAATTATAATTTCAAAACCTAATACACACACACAGAGANANAGAGAGAGAGAGAGAGAGAGAGAGAGAGAGAGAGAATGCAACGCTTGNNATTTTANCCATCTCTAAGCACAAAGTTCAGTGGCACAAGGACATTTGCACTAATGTGAAGCTATCAGCACTGTCTATCTCCACATCTATGGCCCAGATTGGAACTCCATTCCCATAACTGAGGCATCCCAGCAATTTTCTACTGGACATTGTATAAGTCATTCAAATTCACCCCTTCACTTAATCTCGTAATCACTGCCTATGTTCAGCTGTCCTCACTCCCTTAAAATTTGTTTCACTCTCATTTTAAATTGGAATTTTCATCTTTAACCTATTTGGNATATTGTGCTTTTACACAAATCCAGTGATACTGCAAGGTTAATGGACTCAGCAAGGCTGCACCCCAGACCTCCAAGGTGAAGCCCCAAGGCTGTGCATCTTCTTCCCAGCACTCCTCTACTGTCCTTCCCTTGCCCTGCAACCTGGAAGGCCCTGCTGCTCAGGTCTACTGATTCTTCTACAATTTCAAGTAGAAGTAGATTCTCTGTACCATTTCCTCATGCTCCTTACAGAATCTTTCAAGTCGTAAACTGGAGTTTACAGAAAGTAATTTTTACTCTTATTTTCATTTATCTTTGCTTTTCTCCTACTTTCTTCCAACTCTCCCTTGCAAAATTTCTGGAACCATATCTTTCATTTCCAGGAGTACTTGCCTGCAAATTGGTCAGAAAGTAATNTAANGGTGACTGATGCCCTTGGTGGCATCTCATTGGCTCAGAGGAGTTGATGTGTACATAGTTTGGTACTGGGTAGGCAACAGGAATTCAAAGACAGGGCTCTGCCCAGAGTACAGGCACAACTCATTCATTAGACCCTTGTCCCATCAAACAGAAGGCCAGCCTTAGAAAGTCCCACCTGAGGCCAGGAAAGCTCTTAATAGTGACAGCTCCTCTGGTCACAACAGTGATGTGTACTGCTATATAGACAAGGAGTGCCNATGCAATGAATTCACCTCTAGAGCTCTTTGTCTATCTGATTTTTCCTTAATTGATGCTCAAAGAAGAGTATATTCTTTCCCAACATCTGAATGAGCCATGAGTAATGAAAACCNCTTTCACACTCACGGCTCTATTTCACATTAACCCGANATGCAGTCACTAAGTTACATGCAGGCTTATGGAATCTTCCTTCTGAACGTATTGTACCCCAAGAGGACAGTGGGAAGCAAAATGACCTTCTATCCAGCAGAACCTGCTGCCAAAGGCATTTGCAGCTACAGCCCTGTGCCCTGTGAACAATCAATAGGTTTATTAGTTTGCTTTACTGGTGGATGTTTGCTTACAGCTGCTGGTGGTCCTCTGACTGGGAATTTACTCCATGTTCCTTGTCCCTATAGAATTAATAGGGTCCTGCACTACAAACACGGGCCATGTTTGGGTGACCTTGGAGGGAGAGTTTGTTCTTGTGAGTGTCCAGGAAGGAAACACTTTGGCTAATATATCCAGATCTGGTTGCAGGTCATGTAGGTGTTATATTGCACTTCCCAAACAGGTNGTCAAAATCAGGAAAGCCAGAACCTGCTCAGGCTGCCCACATGCCTCTTGGTCACCACTCAAGTTGTTTCTGTGAGGTTGGTACAGTAGGGGCTGTTCTTGAAAATTCTGGCCATAAAAGCTTCAGGCATCCCATCCACTTCTTACACAGACAATGGCAGTGCATTCTAACACATTGTGCCAATGTCAGAACCACACAAGGCACACGTCTATCAAGTGATCCCACTTTACACTTCTAAAAACAGTTACGCTCCCTTTAAATTGCCAAGCTGACCCACAGACATATTTAATGTAGAAACCTTCAATACAAGGCAGCTCATTTCACGGACTTTGCTAACACTGGCTGTGAAGACTGTTTGTCAGTCTGACAGGCAAACAACAGAATCTCATTTTAAAGCACAGAGGCAATTAGAAGTGAAGTTGACTATCTTCCTGAGTGCACTGACTGTACACACTAATATTCCATGGCTTCTCATCATCTGCCTGTTCTTGCCCCTTGTGATCTCCATGCAGTTTCTGCTGGGGCTCTTCAGCAGGTGTGTAGGATCAATTCTTTTCCAAAATGTTGCTAGCAACTCCTCTGCTTGCAATTTACCTTCAAGTCTACTTTTAATGTAACAACCATTTAGTATTACTTTATTGGGTCAATATAACACCTTCTATCATTGTCTTTAGAACCATGCTCAAGACACCTTGATGTGCTCAANATACTACAAGTGGTCCCACNGTATCTTTCTTAATCTTATTTTAGAGCTCCTGTGACTTAACTTGAGGTTAGTAACCCAATGCCTCCCTCCCAAGCAACTATGCCCTTGTTCCATTTAACAGCTAATAGTTAGCATTTTATGGATCATGATATGCTTTGGATACAAGGTAACCCAACCCCCCAGGCAAAGGCTCATGTGCCAAAGGCTTAGTCCCTAGCTGGTTTTTTATTAGAATGCTGCTTCCATCGATAGACTAATCTTTCAATGAGCTCACAGCTGAATGGACCATTAGAGGGCATATCCTAGTTGGAAGAAGTAGGCCACTTGTATTTTTTAAGGACATAGCTTGTCTCTGGCCCCTGTCTGTCTCTCTGCTTTCTGGCTGTGACAAGGTGAGCAGCCTCCTCTCTACTTTGCTCCTACTGCTCTAACTTCATCCCCACCACAGGCCCCCAGCAACACAGCTCCATGAAGACCTGGACCCAAACACAGCTCTCTTCCTTATGTAGCCCTTTTCGGGTATTTTTCACGTGACAGAGGTGAATAATAATAAAGCCTTCTGAAGTAGCTGAGTGTTGCTGGGAGGCTCACTGAGTTCACGTGTGTGGGTGCCTTTTATTTCAAGAAGTGACCCCAAATACTGAAGCACTGATCTCTCACACAGCTCCTTANTTCATCACACTTTGTAGTTGGGGACAGACAAAAGGTCTAGTCTCCACCATGGAGTAGAGGAAGCACTGTTGACAGTGTATCTTCTGAGCAGATCATCTCTTAGATCCACACGGTAAGGTTTATTTGCACTAAGCTGTGATTTCCCAAAAGCAAAAGCTTAATTGGACCCAGAATGGAGACAGGATATTTCTGAGAGAATTTTTCAAATACAAGTCCCAATGGCCACTGCCACTGGTAACCACTGGTCAGGCATAGCTAATTTGTAACNAGGTAAGACTGAATCCAAGCTCAGAGCTGCACCAAGCATGCATGTGTCTGGTCTTTGTAGTGCTCTGTGGTGGGGAGTGCCAACGATTCCCCTCATTCCTGTATTCACTCCAGGGCTCTTTTTAAACACTGCACAAATTTACTTGAAAGTATTTACTGACCTATTACTGGGGACCACCTGCTTGACAAGGTCAGGGGCACAAGGAAAAAAGGAATGAAGAAATGGTGGTAGCTTTTGCCCCAAGGATTCCAGGTAGGTAGTNGAGAATTTCTTGTAGACTGGATAAGAATACTGGGGCATGGCAAAGAAACACACCCTGGAAGTCAGGAGGCATGGCAGGGTTATTATGTCTGAGCTTCTTCAGAAGGATGGGGCTCTGTATGAATGGTTCACGGTACCCTACCTTCACCAGAAAGCAAACTTACCCAAGGCCCACACTGAATTTTCCCATCTTTGAAGTGCAAGGATCTGGGAAGGTTGTATATGTTAAAGTGGCTGCCATGACTAAGGAGAGCCAAGGAAGGCACCCCAGGAACTCCTGGACCATTGAATGAATGAGAGAACTGAAGGCATGGGCATCCCTGTGGGCAGAGACCTCTGCAGAGGCAAGGTCACTCCTCTGCCACTCCCTACCTTTCAAATGACGGTGACGTGTGTGACTGATGCATGGCATGGATGTGCCAATAGAGGAGGCATTGAAAAGGAAGCACTCAGGAAGCTCCTGGCACAGAGCCTGTGGTCTGTGAAGACAGCAAAACTGGGGGGACAGCTCCAAGGTGGAGGCAAATGCGTTGGTGGGAGCAGGTCACTTAGCAGGGGCAGCACCTGGCGTTTCAGGCAGGGGAGGTAACAAGAGTATTTCTGCTCATTTATGCTCCACAGTTCATGGTTTATAGTCATAGAAACTAACTAAACCTTTTAGGGAAAGAAATTGATTTTTTTTTTCATTTTTAACTCAAAANGAAGCCTAGTGTTAGCCAAAGGGAAGGAGTACTTCAGTGGACCCCACAGGGTACCTCTATCTTTCCACAGCTTTGAGCTTGTAGCACAGCAGGAGTCCCANCTCTGAGCTCAGGGCCAGCCCTACAGCAGGTGAGTAGCTCTCTGTGTGTGCATGCCACATAGGCTGCCTGGAGCAGCCCCCTCCACAGGCCCATGCCACTTCTTTCATGGATCTGCAGCTCAAAAGTACAGGCCAATGGGTAAAAACAAGTACCTTGNCTGGGCCCCTCTACCCAGGAGGCAGCTTCTGTGAATATGGCCGTGAAGGTGAGAAGAAAACCCCTCATGTGGGAAGAGACCTTCCTCTTAGGTGCCCTGCCTGCTGTATAACAGGACCCAGCAAGGAAGAACAGATGGCATGAAGCTGGGCCAACTAACTTCCTGATGAGCAGACATCTAGTGGGTATAGATGGGTATCCCATTGAGACAGGGACTATACCCAGAAGTCAAGTTTGGGTGAAGAAGAGGGAGGGGGTTTAGTCTTTTTGTTGGTTAAATAACATCTAACTGTTGACAAAAAATGTCATTTTGGACAAGGGAACAATCTTCCTCTAGAGCCTTGGTGGGAAGGTATGTTCACAGGCAACATGTATCTAATCCTAGACATGGAAAGAAGGCTTCATGCTGGGCCCCAGATACTGGTGCTCACATATGCTGTGTAGCAAGGCCCCACTTTCACTAGTGCCCTCCAGTGGGCACTGGGCAGGCATACATGATGTTCTTCCAAGGTGAGAGGCAGTTGAGCTTCCTACCGTCCTATGTTCCTGGCTCTATCCCCTCAGCGGGACATTCAGATCATACCCATTCTGTAAAGTGGATCCCTAAGGTGAGGCTTCTCCTCAGCGTGAACTCATGGCACACGATCACTCAACTGAACATAAGTAGAGCCAGACATTTGCAGAGCCAAGACAACGTACTTCTTAAAGTGTGTCCCAATGCAGCCCATTTAATATGAACAGGGGCTTGGGAAGTACTCCTAGATTCAGGCCTAAATCTGCAGAAGACATGACAGGNCAAAATTGAGTCTCACAGGACACCTGAAATGGGAGCTTTACCATCACTTCACACATACCACATGCATTTATGTTAAGAAATAACCCTACAGTTCTTTCTTCGAAACACTAACACATGTAGAGCATCTTTTATATATGTTTAAATCAAACTACCATTCCCATTAAAAAGAAAACACAGGCTAAGAAATTCTTCCACTGGCATGAATTCCAATGTGGTTGTATTTCCCATGCCTACTTGTCAAAAGGCACTGCCTGCATTGCAACCCAGATAATAAGAATCCAGTAACGAAGGTAAGAGATGTGTTCGAGTTTTACATGGCATTCATTGAGCTTTCTCTAACCTACACCATTCATCTTANNCCAGAAGAGTTAAGTTTGAGAGTTCTGGGGCTCATCACTCACTGGCCATCATTCNTCATGTAAGTCTAGGAAGTGGGCTAAGTTCTCCACCTTCATAGCCATGTTTGCTCTGAGGCATTCCATGATGTACGTGATGCACACAGGAGTTAAGAACATGCTGGCAAAGCAAGGCTAGAAAGCCCTGCTGTCAAGTGTGCCTGCTCGGCATCTGTTTGCCTCCTACCACTGAGAACCGAGACTGCTGGTATACCAAGAACATCAACAGAATGAGAGGAGCATTTAGCTGCCTCTCTCTCTCTCACAGCTTCTCTGGAGTCCACTGACACACAGACCCATTCCTTTATGCTGATTTCTCCTCTAAGCACTGGTCTCAGAGTGTTTCTCCTGAGCCTCCAGCATCAACCTCAGNAGATGAACTGGACAAACCAGCTGGAATCCACAAACAGGTCTTAGTGGGGCTGGGAGTCTGGTTTGTCCAGTTCTGGGAGAATTTTGATGTGTATTGAAGACCAGGAGCCATTGACTAGAGTTCTAGACNTCACAATCAGACTACCACGTGTCTATGGTCTCCTCTCATATCTGAAATTATACCCTTGGCCCTGCATAAGGAGGCTCACAGTGGTCCCCAAACACCAAGGCATTTCCCTTAGGTCTTGCTGTGGACAGATCTCTCTGATATTAGTTGTCTTCTCTCCTTGGGGAACCCTAGCCTCCTGTACAGAGTAAACACCANTCACAGGCTAACACATTATAAGACAGCCCGATGAGCCATTGTTCCTTCTGGTTTCCTGAACTACACATTGGCTCTTCCCCCAAGAGGAAGGTGGGAAGACAGACTATTTAGAATTAAGTAGCATCTGCAAATCTTGGACTCCAGCACTCAATACAAGGGGCCTGATAGCAATCAGGATGACGGAGACACTGAGTTTTAGACAGATACATGAGTGGGAAGACACATAGAGATGGGCATCAACAGGACATAGGCACAGCCCACATAGTATCAACATGACATATATACGATATGATAAAGACACAGATATTATGATGTGACCTTCATCACTAGTCTTGTTCTCTGGAAAGGAAGGAGAAAGGGCAGAGAAGGAGGGAGGGAGGGAAGATTTTCACAAATATAAAATTTAATTTTTCCCATTTAGCTGTGCATATTCATTCATGATATGTTGTGAGCAAAAGTTATAAAATTGGTACNCACAGAAAGTATTTTGGGAATCTGCAGCAAATGAGCCTCATGAGCTATCCATTATGACNGTTTTAATTGTCAAAATGATTGATTATATGGACACAGCCTATTAGAGGTCCACGCCAGCAGGTGAGGTCACCTCCGTGCTGTCCACCTGTGGGACAAGTCCCCTGCAAAGCAAAGAGCCTGCACTGTTGAGAGTAAAATGTTGTCTGCTTTTAGAAGAAATCTTGCTTGTTTGCTGGCTCCAGCTTTCAGAGCCAAGGGGCATTTTAAAAGGAACATCCACTCAGGCATGCAGTTGGCCATGAGATACCAATTCCAGAGACCCACATCCTAACCAGAAACAGGNCATGAACCCCCTTCTCCAGAGGGTAAAACATTCTTGCAACACACTCAGAACTCAGAAGACATATGAATATTCACACCCCGCTCTTCATAACAGTGACAGGATCTAAATGCTTACCTGATCCTATTCTTTCAGTCTGAATCCCTGGATATACTGTTATCCATGACTTATTTGTCTAACATCGGCATTCAGTCTCATTACCGTTAAACTTGAGAACATACAAAAGATCTTTAAATCCCTCCTTTTCCAATTAGTCACAGAAAAAAGAAAACAGAACTCCCCGGAAAAGATTACAATTAGAGATGCCGAGACCTAATAAGGATGTTAGCCCTGGGTGGTCAGGCTGTGAGCTCACAGGGCCACTGTGGGTCTGTATCTCCTCTTCATGTTGCCTAGTGTCAGCCCCTGAGCTCTCTAGTATATAAACACAGTCCACATTGGATACAGGACCCAGCCAGCATCAAGTCTACACAAGGTAGAAAGTGCACNTTCATGGCTATGATAATCCTAAAGTGTGGGAGAACCACTATTTCAGTTCCTTCCAGCTCCTGTTAGGATGGACTGCTGGGTGCTGGGCCATTCTGAGAATCAGGACAGAAAATAAGAGAACAGAAGGAAAGTGTGTTCCATTTCTCCTTCAAGGAGCCCAAGTGCATTAGGGAGAAAAGACAGATATAGGAAGCAATGAGGGAACCAAACAGGATGATGTCACTGCAATTGCTGCCCATCTCACAGTGCCTGCTGTCTATGCAAGTATTCTGTGCTAAGTACTAAGTGTGTGTATGTGTGTGTGTGTGTGTGTGTGTGTGTGTGTGTGCATGCACACACACACGAAAAAATGTGGTTCTCACAGCAACCCTGCACTGTGGTCATCATCCATTCATGCCCATATCAAAGATGGAAGCTGAGGGACAGAGAGGTGTGATAAATGACCGAGGCCAGGTGTCAGTGCAGCAAAGTGACCTCACACTGGGAGCGGGGGGTTGGGGAGGCCATTCACAGGACAGTCCTAGAGCAGATGTCCCTTTCTTCTAGCCCCTTGCTTGCTCACGTGCAGCAAANGAGGCAACGGAAGATAACTCTTCTTCCTTCTAAATTGCTTCCTTCCTGTTTTACCCTAAGCCGAGGAAACAGTAAAAAAAAAGTCTGTGGCTTCA
>LZPO01117500.1:47590-57776 GCA_001675575.1 Neotoma lepida
ACCTTGAGATGACTAAGACAGCTCTGTGACATGCCACATGGCACCAGTAAGCTGAGTAAGCTCATAACTACATTGGGTACTCTGAAAGGTATATATTGAATTATTTTCAATCAATAGCCTCCCTAGATAGGTTCATTCTTAATAAATAAGGCCTGAATTGAGAACCCCCCATAAGTGTTGACTGGGGGAGGTGTTCTCTCCATGTTTGTTTCCACAAGGACTCCACAGGATGAGTGGGGAGCTTGTTCAATATTCCCAGGCAGTCTACAGAACTCAACACCTCAGAGTCTGTAAAATTTGAATAAACAAATGAATAAAATCAATGCTCATAAGAACCACAGAGGCTGAGACTGTCATGGTCTCTACATATTAAAATGAAAAGGGAAGTCAAATTCAAAGTAGAACCATCTCCCATCCACCACTGAGGGCCCACCCTGGTCTTCAAGGGCCAGGCTGTGCTCTGTAGATACACACTGTAGACACACGCCCTCCCCTTGCCCGCTGCAACTCTCACTGTCTTTTCCCCTTTCCTCTCTTGCCAGTTTGTATGTGACTCACATCTGGACACAGGCTAAGCAAGCAGCTTGCTACTTCTGATCAAAACGTGACATTCAAGTGGAAACACAACGTGAGGACTTGTACAACTGTGTGATTTTTCTGAACCATGGTAAGAAATGTACATATGAGTGCGGAACTCTTTTTTTTTTTTTTTTTTTTTTTTGGTTTTTCGAGACAGGGTTTCTCTGTGTAGCTTTGCGCCTTTCCTGGAACTCACTTGGTAGAGAACTTTTTAAAAAGCGACGCTAAATGAGACACACATTCTCATTC
Organism: Neotoma lepida; assembly: GCA_001675575.1. Taxonomy (NCBI): domain Eukaryota; kingdom Metazoa; phylum Chordata; class Mammalia; order Rodentia; family Cricetidae; genus Neotoma; species Neotoma lepida. The sequence goes on from LZPO01117500.1 coordinate 48,419, forward strand.
TCTTTGTTGGAAGACAGAGCACAGGATCCGAGTATAGCAGCCCAAACCACTTTTCAAGATGCTTTCGTGTTGGTCATATGTGAATTGTCTTTCAGGATGGTTACCAGAGCAGGGACGGCTCTTGAGGGAGTGAGAGTGGTTCCCCTGTCCTGCTCGGTCTCCAGCAGGGAGCATGTCTACTTCCGGGATTTAGGCTGTATCTCAAGCAAGGCTAGGCTTATGAAGTCACCAAGTGTGTGCTAATTTTTGAGTTTGTTGATCGGTGAATTTTATGAGACAGATGTTTTCAATGGATTCTTAAAGACCTTTGAGATTCAGAACAGGAGGCCGTGGACCCCCCACTCCCACAGGAGAACTGTTGGCGTNCTCATTCTGCTATTCTGTATTGTGTTGTCTCAACAACATAGACAATTAATTCCTACATGGCCAGGCTCTTGAATCATGTTTTAGAATACAAACTTCTCTCCTTACTAACATACTGAAAATGTAGTGTGCAGTTAGTACACCTACCAGGAACAGGTGTGTGGCCAAGTAACCCTATACAGAGAGGGAGTAACAAGTGTGTTTACACACTCCTTACTCCAGAATATCTCCTATCGCAACAATGCACAATCTAATGTTATTGTGGTTTTCCTCCTCCTCCTCCTCTTCCTCCTCCTCCTCTTCCTCCTCCTCCTCTTCTTCTTCAACTTTAGCAAATAGTTTGAAGAATATTAGGAACCAGGGATCTCAAGGATGGATACCTTCCTTCAATCTGGACCACTCTGTCCAGCTCACATCTCTTCTCCTCTTTCCCTTCCTGGAGCAGTTGCATACAAGGAATTCTAGCTTTCCATGAGCCATCTAGGCCCACATTCTACAGACCTGGCCAGATATTCAGAAACCCTCAGTCCTTCCACCTTCTCCTCTTGCCTCCAGACAGTGCTCCCCGAAGCCTCCTCCCTCAAATTCCCAGCTCAGACTGGATCCCACATCTGTTTGGTACAGTTCTGTCATTAACCAACACACCCCTGCAGAATTATACCCTCCCTTNGCCAAGCACTGACATGGCCAGCCCAGGAATTTCCTATAGACACAAAATAAGCCTTATTCTGCTGGATCCCCAACCCTTGGCCCTGGATCTGGTACTAGTTTGTGACCAATGTCTGATTTGTGGAGCGATCAATGCACCAATGTTGATAATTCAGAAAACAGGATATTAGAGTTCATTTCAAAGAAGGGGGAAAAAACATAAAAAGAAGATAGGAAAGGCTAAAGCTCTGTGATCTTTACGGGTTTCCAGAGCAGAGTCTGATTGTCCAGACACACAATGATAGACATCAGACTGCGAGGGAGGGCCTTAACTTAAGGTCCTGCACTGTGGCTGCAGAAGCTGTGTGGGATAGTGGGTCAGGCTGGATGTGCCAGGAAGAGAGCTGGCCAAGCTCTAATGCAGGAGCCTAAGCAGTGGCTTTGTGCCCTGCTACCTCTTATTTTTCCTGCTGGGCAAACATTTGTCCAGGGCATCGAGAGAAAAATGACACAAGCATTTATATCTGAACCCCTGTGCTCCTCTGGGCCTGCAGCTCNGCGATGTGGAACTGCTCCATCCTCCNTGCCTTTTTATGGGTTCCTCCCTCACCCCTCCTTCAGCTCCAGGAGCGATTCAGCAGAGCTGGCTGCATGGCTTTGTCTGCTGGGACCCGAGATTGATTTTGCTCCGTTTGGCACGCCTGGATACTTGAGTTTGGAGACAGGTCAATGCCGTTAATAGCTGGAGGACATTCAGGCAGCAGCTTTTAGTTTAGCGAGAATTATTTTATATGGGTGAGCAAACTTNTAGAAGCTAAACTCACTCATGTCCTGAAGCAGTGGCCAAGCCTCTCCTAGGACAGCTACTCAACTGTAAGAGCTTTGGCTGTCTCAAGAAGGAAGCAGGTGCATTCAAATGAGCTCCACAGGCCCTGTGGCTTCCAGTAGGTGACCGGAAGCCCTTCAGAGACACAGGGGATCAATGTTTATCTCAACTAACTAAGAGTTTACCATGTGCCCTGCTATTTCTCAATACCTGGGTCCCCCGTGGTGCATTCCCTGTCTCCCAAACACTATAGTGCTCCAGCTAGTGACATTGCATAGTGGCTAGACTTGCTCCCACTCAGATATGAGAACAGATCTATTCCATGGTCTTGTGAGGACAGTTCTAGTGAAGAAATAGACTAGACAGCAGGAGGATCTACGGTTACTGAGGGTCTGTGCAGTGCTCCACTCTGAACTCTAACCACTGCCTGAGCCAAGGCAAGGGTCTGAGCCTCAAGGAAGGGTGAACAAGGTTTTCATAGGGCTAGCGCAGGCAGGAACGTGGCCGTCAGTGAGGGGTTAGGGAATGGCAGCACTGACAGGAGGGACCAGATGTGTAGGTGGTGGAGGTGGAGGCCTCTTGACACGACAGAAAAAAAGGTACAGCTAGGCCTGCTGTGCATGTGGCCCCAAGCCTGGCCCTGGGTGCGGCTCCACAAGGGAGGTCAGCACAGAGCTTTGCTTTCATTTCCTCCCAGCTTCTCCCCACCTCTGAATAAGCTTCACTCACCCAGGTCAGCAAGTACAGAGGGCCAAAAAGCACTGGGGGTTGCAGCCTGCAGAGCTTGTGGCCCATAGTGAATGGGAAGCTGGGGCCAAAGCCAGTGGCTTTTACCTGTGTCAGACTCAGCAGGGCATCTCCGACTGTTGGCATTCTTCAGCTGACAATGCAAGTGGCCACAAGCTGAGGGCTCTGCGGGACAGCCCTCTGTCCTGGGGCAGCAGTGAGAGGCAGAGAGAAATGCTTCTGGGTACAGGACAACTAAGCCTCCTCGAGCTCCCAGCCTATAGCATTGCTCTGGGAGGAAGCTTTTCGGGGCTGCTCCTGGGTCTTTCCTTGGAGTGCCATCTCCCCTTCTGCAGCAAGGACGGAAGTGGGCTGGCTGGCAGCCACTTCTACCTGCAGATGGATCTTGTTTGGCCCACTTTTAGATTTTAATTACTTGCCAACATTTAAAATGAGGAAATTTCACATTCAAACAGAAATTAGATTGTTGGCTTCCTTTAAAGCTTGGGGGACCTGGCAGCACTGTACCTGTGCCCTGTGGGTCGGGAGCACAATGTGTTTGTGTACTGCCCACTGCCCCTTAGGAATGCCAGAACAGCAAACAGATATTTGAAAATCAAGAGGAAGGAGACGCAGCAAGATAAACCAGTTACATACTTTGAAATTGCACTAAACTAAGAAAAGCTCAGGAATTTGTGAGGCCATGCATCTTAAGCTAAAATAAATATCTGGAAGACATGCATGCTGGTGCTCAAAGCTAAAGTCTTAGCTTCCCTAATTAAAACATAAATCTGTGGAAAATCAATGTGAATACTTCAGTGCTCAGCAGGGCCCCCGTGAAGTACTTTCCAAGAAAGTGACATCAGTGTTCTCAGGAGAGAAAGACGAGAGGGAGAGAGAGGGAAAGAAAGAAAGAGAGAGAGAGAGAGAGAGAGAGAGAGAGAGAGAGAGAGAGAGAGAGAGAGAGAAATACTGCACCTCCAGGCAAGGGTTCTCTTGGTGGGAACGGGGACGTGAGGAAGGCAAAAGTGCCAACAGCTTTGGGGAAACCAGAAAGCTCCATGCACGGATGGGATGCTGTAGGCTCCCCCCACTCCCATTCTTCATCATCACAAGTTCACGTCCTCTGCGGTTAAGTTGTGAAAATCAGACTCAGAGACGTTATGCAGTGAAGGTGGGGAGACTGGAGCCAGACCTTACTGGTGCCATTAGGATGCAGACTTGATTTCTTCTGTCTGTCCTGGTCCAAGGCTGTGCCAACCAAGGGGAGAAAGGTACAGCTGTGTGGGGCTCTTTCTCATCTCCTGTCTCTGCCAGTGTAAGTANCACTGTATACTCCTCAGAGAGGTCTCAATATACACCTGGTTGTAGATAACCTTTCCCCTAATTCCTGAATGCTCACTTCTTCTAGANCTCATTCTCCCAGGATNACCTGACATGNCACCTCAGGACTCNTCCTCCTCCTGCTTGTCANATGGTTTAATGAGAGGAAGCACACAGGGGCCACCATGCAAAGAAGAGATGTCTGCGGCAAACGAATGAGGTGTCTGGCTCTGGCCCACATGTCAGGGTGGAAATCCCTGCCCGAAGTCATGCATCGGTTATTTTATTATTTTAGGGTTATATTTATGAACCAGGGTCTGGAGCATATCATGTCTTGTACCAGAGTTTTGAGTGGGAATGCTGCTGACTGAGACTTCTCCAGTAGCTCAGATGCTACCGCGTGAGAAGGAGCGGGATGTTGGCTCACTGAGCTGGAGTGAACAAGCAACTGCTGGCAGCTTCCAGACAGATTTCTGTTTNTACTTAAGACTATGTAGTGAGCCGAGGATATAGCCAGCCAAATAATAATATAATTCATTTGATGCCATTCCCCTAAAATGATTATGGCCCAGCAGAATTTGAAGTGTTTATGTATCTTGCAACAACAGGCAACTGGCTACAGGGCTGGGTGTTCAAATTAATTCTGAAGATGATAAAAGGAAAAATATAGATAAAGTAAGTTTTAAAGGCAATGCATATATTTCCATTTTTCATTTTTTTATAAATCAGTAGGAATGATAAACACACATTTTATGAATATGCCCTAGAGTAGAAATGTCGGATGAATTTGGGTCATTTCAGAACTTTTAAGTCCCGTGTGGGGAGAAGCTGACCCATGAAATGTCAGCTGAGAGAATAGGGCCATGCTGTCCTTGGGAAGTCACCTTGTGACTGGGGTGCAGTGGAGAAGGAACACTGGAAGTTTGGTGCCATGTGTGGGTAGCAACGCTGCCACGAATTTGCTTGATGAGGATTAGGGGTGGGGGCCCACAGCAGTCTCCACTCTGACAATGCTTTGTCTGTGGTGGTTCCTGTTTCACGGTGACACCTTCTTGCCACCTTACACAGTTCTGCAGATACCTGGAGCACATCTGGACACCTATCTGTCCTGCCTCAGACAGCTGAAAGAGTAGTTCTGCANGGGTCTAGGGGACCTTGAGCAGAGTGAGGAGGGGCCCGGGCCACCAGGGAGAAAGGCAGGGTTGTATTCTACAGCTATTCAGGCATCACAAGATGCAAGAGAGTAAAAGATCACAACATACTCCACTGGAAAGTGCTTGGAGGAGGGGCGTTGGGGGTGAGTTTGTCAAAGTACATCATATGGATGTGTAAAAAGCCAGAATGAATCCTGTTCTCTATACATAATATAAAATAATTATAATATAACTNTTATATTATAATTACAATTAATTATAATATGAAAGAATCAAAATGCCTTTTAAACAGGGTCAGGAGCAGAGACCCCCTGGGGGCTCCACACAGCCATTGAGACGATTTCAGCTCCTCTCAGGTGGGCAAAAGCAAAGTGACCCTATAGAGAGGGTCTGGGTGCTTTTATTTTTCCAGCACATAACCTGAACCCTGGCAAACTTCTCCAGTGCTTGGCACTTGGCCAAGCAACTTCTAGAAGCCTGTGCTCCTCTGCTGTGATTACTGGATGACTTTGCACTACCAGTACTGAGATACTTTTTCAACATTCTGGAGTAGATGGGTGAGTATAGGGTTNAGGCTCCAGAAGGGCAGGGGCTGGGTATGTGGGGACATCCTGTCACCTCTGGAACTGTATTGAGAATCATCAGAAAGGCTGATNTCTTATGCTGTGAGAGCTGCATTCAGTCAAGGGGCAGAGTTTTTCTTTTAGCTATTTTGGAAAATGCGCAAGAGCTCATCAAGAGTGCTTTCTGTGGAAACGTTAAGTGTCAGGGCACCTGGAGGCAGGGATACTTCCTGTCAGTACTGCGGCAGCCTCATTACTATCAATAACAGGAGTAGTGATGGTAACTGTGTGGTACAGGGCTCACCACAGTCACAGAAATCGGTCTAATAAGTTAAGGAACCCCCCCAGGAAACACTGAGTCGGGAGGTGTGGGTGAATGATGGCATGTGTGCCTAGTAGATTTGATGTAGACTAGCCTGGCTATGACATCTGGCTCCAGAAAAGTCACCCACTGATGAGCATTACTTCTCTGAGGACTGAATTCATGCCTGAGAATCCTAGTGTCCACACCAAAGGACCAAGCCTGACCTGACAGTGACCTACCCTGAGGTCCTAAGCAAGCATCTGCATCCATTTTCTCTGAGGGTACTTTGTGTTTATTTTAACACGGCTTCTTTTCATTAATGTCACTGGACTGGAGTCCAGAGATAGAACGACAGTGACNGAAGGATAATTTTTGCTTCTTTCATTGGATTCTAAGATCTGTATTCTCTGCCTTGCATGCTCCAGATGTTAGCTGCACTTCCTCTCCCTATGCCAAGCCGTTGCTCAGCAAGTTTGCTGAATAAGGAGTGAAGAAGGAGGGAGGCTGGGACAGAAAGTCACCCCTAAAGATAGGCCACTTCCTCATCACAAGGACCAGGACCAGGGCCATTTGCTGGCTTCAACTGTCTGTCACATTTGTTGAGATGCCACTGAGAAACTCTTACCATCTGCTGAGGCTCAGTCCTCCAGGTTTCTATTCCTGTGAAAGCTTCAAGGCGTCTCATAGAAAAGATGAGGAAGAAGGGGTAGTCTTGGGTCAACTCTTAGCCAGAGCAGGGTAGAGACAGAACCAGAGTCTATGAGACCTCGCTGCTCAGCCTCTGAGCTCCATGCCCCCAACTCTCAGGGTTAGGAAGGTTGCCTTGTTGTTTCTTTAAGGGTTTTGTTGAGGGATGTGTCAGGATCTTTTGCCTCTTTGGATAAGACCTTGTATGGCTGTAGAATACGGCCTCCCTTCTTCCCTGGAAGAAAGGCTGGTATTCTGAACAATATGGCTTCAAAAGCTAGGGAAAGGGACTTTGTTTTAGTGTCTCTAACACTGAACATGAAACTTCTGGCAGGCAAATGTTCCAGCGATTACTCTCAGATCAGTCCTCTGGAGAAGGTATTATTCAGGGGCTTCTTGGAAAAAAAAAAATAACAAGTATGAGTCATGTTGCCACCAAGCCATGGAGGGCCAGGGAGTCAGTGGAACATGTCAATGAACTAACAGGGCCACCTGGTTTGTTGAGCTATGCTATAACCATAGCCCTAGGGCTGCATACTGGGACATTGATATTTGACCACATGATAGTTAATTCTGAATGTCATCTTGATTGATTTAGGCAGCACCTAGGACATCCATGAACCATGCCTTTGAGGATGTGTCTGAAGGTATTTCTAGAGAGGATTAACTGAGTGGGCAGCTGCCTGGAATATGAGTGGAGCTGTCTCATGGGCTAGAATCCCAGAGTGACTAACAAGGGACAAAGGCAGCCTAGCACCACTTTTTTATGTACTTCTTTATCTGCCCAGATGTGAACAAGCAGCCTCATGTTCCCANGGCCTCATGGTTCCCACAGTCATAGCTGATGGTGCTACAATACTAACCATATTATGACAGATTTGATCCACTTAAACCATGAGACAAAACAAGCCCTTCCTCCCTTAAGTTGTTTCTTGTATTTTGTCAATCATGAGAAAAATGCTACAGACTACAAAGCCACCATCCCTTCCCTTAACACAGTGACCCTGAAAACTACTAGCCCTGAATGCCACACAGTGACCCACAATGCCACTGTCCTCGAGGACTCCTGATGATCCTGGTTGTAGGGGAAAGAGGAGTGAAGAAGTAATACACATATAAAATAAGGACCCCTGGTTTCTACAGGGATGAAGGACTGGATTGGGCCACGGACACTGGAACATGAGGCAGAAGGGAAGGTGAAGATGTCTGTGCTCCTGACAGGCTTTATGGAGGAAGTCAGGAAGTCTGGAGCTGTTTCAGACATGTCCATACAGGTATAGGCTGTTCTTATTCAGAGCACTTTGCTTGCCCATCAAACAAGTGTTTNTACAATAAAGGCTAAGGCAGCAGTTCTCAACATGTGGATCAAGACCCCTTGGGAGTGTTAAATGACCCTTTCACAGGAATCATATCAGATGCCCTGCATATCAGATATTTACATTACGATCCATAACAGTAGCAAAATTATAGTTACAAAGTAGTAATGGAAATAATTTTATGGTTGGGGGCAGTCATGACAACATGAGGGACTGTATTAAAGGGTCACAGCATTAGGAAGGTTGAGAACCACTGGGCCAAGNCTTGGCTAAGAAGCATTCCTCTGACATCTCATATGTTGAAGGCTTGGTTTGGAGGGTGGACCCATCATGGAGAGGTGACTAGATCACAGGCCTTGACCTCATCAGTGGGGCAATACACTAATGGGCCCATACTCCAAGGGCATTACTGGGAGGTGAGGTTACTTAGAGGAAGCAGGTCTCATCCCTTACCCTCTCCTGTCTCTCCCTGCTTCCTGACTACCTTGAAGTGAGGAGCTTCCTCTACCACACGCTCTATGATGCTCTGTGTCATCTCAGGCCCAAACAAACAAGCCAGTAGCCTGGGACCAAACCCCATGAAACTGTTAGCCAAAATCAATCTTTTCTCCTTCGAATTTGTTTCTATAAAGTATTTGCCACAGTGATGAAAAGCTAATCATCCATTTTGTTGGTACATACACTAAAACATAAAAGCAAAAAGTATCCCTCAAATCTCACCAGCTAGAGTCAGCCCATTAGTTTCGGGTGCACTAAAACACTCTTTTTGTCNCTATGTGTTCTTATATAAATGTGACTCATCCCATGATGGTCTCAGCTTTGTTTTGCTCACTTAAAATACCAGCTCCCAAGTTTTCCTGATTTGCACATCCGTGTACAACAGCATCGTCTTTCCTTGATATCAGTTATACCCTGGCATTGCACAGATTGTTTTGAACCCGTCATGTTGACAGAGTGCCCATGAAAGTGAGCTTCTGAGTTTACACCTTCAAAGTCAGGTTAGTGAGCATGTGAAAGGCTCTTGATTCAGAACTGTCTCCCAGAGGCAGCATCTTCATTTCCTTCTCTAAACAGAGAAGGTTGTTGAAGCACACACAGTGAGTAAGCGTTCTCCAGGCAAGAGATCCCACTGTGAAATCTAGAAGGTGTGGGTGAACACTGGTGGTGTTTGATAGTTAAATTATCTTCCATCAAGGTGACCTTGATGGTTTAGGAGATAATTAAAGGCATATCTAGAATGTCCATAAGGAGATGCCACAGGGTCCTCCAGGCACAACAGAGGAGAGTAGAGAATGGCAGGTGCCACAACCTGCACACAGCCAGGTACTTCAGCTACATTCAGAGAACTGGGTCCACAGGCCATTGCATCAATAAGCCATTCTCCAAGTGGGGCCATTTACAGAATCCCAGCCATGGCAGCTCTGTGGAGTCCACAGCTGGTCTCCATG